>JASGXE010009803.1:0-48702 GCA_030068105.1 Sinentomon sp. SZTP_YWyxl
CCTAAACGCTTCCGAAGTACAGGGTTGTCCTTTTAAAGCAAACCAGAATGCGTGTTCGATTTTAAAACGATCACCCTGTAGTTGCATGTTGCAATCGCGCAGCCTTTCTTGTCAAGTCGTAATCCAGCATCATCCCGAAGTGGGGTGCCGAATTTCCAAAGAGTTCTCGGTCCACTCGTGTCCCCCTACCGACGCCTTCGGCCGGTGATGTGAGCCCCGGTTGGCTGGAATCCGTTCTCGTCTGCAATGAATGTAACGGTGTATGTTTCGCCCTCTGGACTTGTCCACGTGTACGAGCCTCTCATAACCTGAATGCCCTCTTCTGGCTGTGGTCCAGGTCGGTGTTCGCCTTGCTCCTCCCGCCGTGTGTTGTCCGACAGTTCATAGCTGCAAATATGATTTAGGGCGAAACAATTCGGTTAACTGGACAAGAAAACAAACAGTCAAATAATCACAAGCCAGCAAGTCCTGTGCAGTGTCATTCTGTACGTATTTCCAACTGGGACACCCAGTGCTCAGAAGGGTTCGTTGGTGATGTATACTGTAAGGCATATAAGCGGTGCACATGCTTGACCTCTGGTCGTCTACCTTTTGCCAATGAGAGAGCTCGGCTCGTTTGTTTTTCGTTATCTTTTTTCAATTCAATTGCTTTCCTGACTGCTGGCTGCTCGAGTTTTCAAGGTTGCGCCAACAGCACCAAGCCTCAGTACTGGGTGGTCCAGTCTTTTATCTTGCAGAGGCTTCCACTGCTGGGGTTCTGCTGGCCATGAACACTGCAGGAGGTGGGTGCGCAGGCATGGGCACTCTCAGGAAAGCAGGGCCGGAAAGCAAGGCCGCAGGGGAGTAGTCAATGCGTTTCTTCCGACTTTCGGGACAACATATCACACAAGAGGTTGGTCGGTTGCTGCCTTTTGCGCAATTTTGAATATGACCAATAAAAAAGAGCACACCCTGCACCGCACCTGCAGTGATCGCCTTCCAGCAGCTGAAATGGAATGACGGCAAAGTTCGCAAAACAAAAGACGCTGATAAATTGCGCAAACAAACATGCAGCATGTGCACGATATAAAAAAGGAACTGTATATAGTCCACAATTTAGGACAACTGGGCTGTGCAAGCTCCGTCTGCATCGAGAAAAAAACAGTGCCAAAATTTCCCTGGATGAATAAAAAATTGTCCGCTTTACTGCGTAAGAAAGAAAAGGCTCATGCCAAAGCAAAAGAGAGTGGCCGTCCTACATATGCTGCTGTTAGAGTGCAGTGCTGAATTCCCACGCTTTTTGTCAGGTTTAACTCTATTGAAGTCAAACATTTACGAAAGTTTTGAAATTGTCTGAGAACCCTCAGTACGGAAAAACCTTCAACCCCATTGGTTGTCCCACAAGTGCAGATGTTTGCAGTGCCCCATTGCTGAAGCAACTGTCTTTGATAAATATTTTGTGGCGAGTTTTGTTCCGATTAAGTTTGTCTGATGACCACGAAAAAACAGTCTCCAATTCTCCACTTTCGGATATTCCAGCAATTGAAGTTTTATTCCGGGCGTTTTCAAGCCTTTGAGACGAATCAAAGAGAAAAAACACCAGGGCCTGATAGGATACCTGCTCGGTTACTCAAGAAGTTTGCTCCAATCGTAGCACCCGGCCTGGATGCTTTTTCCAATAATAATAATATGATTCTTTCCAAAGGGATTGTGCCTCATGACTGGAAACTTGCTTCTATCACCGCCATTCCCAAGAAAGGTGGCATTTTGAATAAGCCCGAAGGCTATGGACTTGTCTCACTCACGTGCATCTGTTCCGAACTCTTTGAAAAGATATGCTCTTGCAACAGCTCACACCTCCGAAGCGACATTCCTCCCGAATCCTCCTCTCTGCTGTAAGAGTTTTGGTTTGCTTGGGAATTTTAATTTTTTTCTTCCTCGAAGTTTCATCTGAATCATTTGCAATTCCCTGCAGCAAAAGACTTTTCAATTTCAATTTCAATTTTCAATTTCAATTTCAATTTCAATTTTCAATTTCAATTTCAATTTCAATTTTATTTTATTTGCTTAATATTTTCGCAAATATGTCAAACAGGCTATTTACAAAGAAACAGATTGCCAACATTTTCTTCATGAAGAAATCACAGATTACATACACTCATAATCAAGAAAACGATGGAGGTCAAACCAACTATTATGCAACATGATAAGTCTGATAAAATTGCTTCATTGGCCAAGTTGAAGTGAATTTTATATTTATTTATTTATTTTTATTTATCATTTTACCTTTATTTTTGAGGAAACACGCTAAGATGGGGAGAGTCTCTGGGAAGATTGTTCCAGTCGACAAGAGTTCGTGGAAAAAAAGGAATATTGAAATGCACGTGCATTTTTCCCTCTATATTTTCCTGGATTAGGAAGCAAGTTTCTCCAGTTCAGTTCAATGACTCCCAAATCAATAAACGTTTCACACGTGGAAGAAGCATTTCTGAACTCACTTCAATTTTTTATTCGGAGAGCGGCCTCTGTGGTTCTGAAGCCATCTTTTGCGTACTGTCAAGAACAGAATTCTGGCTTTGACCTGTATTTAAATGTCAAAACGTAACAGGTTTTGTTTTTATACTGCACAAATCAGTATGACCGAAGTTAATCTATTCGTATAGCACAGGACATGGTGGAGATGGAGGCGTCTAGAGAGAGTCGGCAGAGGCAGCAAAGATCAGTGATAACTGATAATTGCGTAATTGGAAGAGGAGGCGGACGCAGGTAATGGGGCTTGAAAATCGCAGAGGTAGCAGTAGGACTAGCAAAAATAACAGGGTTATTGTGGTTTTGCCGCAGCGTTTGAACAAACAAATTTCGACTGGTTCGAAAACCGTCAAGAATTGGGCGGAAAACCTTATCCAGTCATTCCGCTGAAAATCTCAAAGAAATCACACTGAAGGGGAAAATGTATTTCGTTCAAAACCAACCTAAATCGATAGTTTCCGTCTCCCTGATTATCAGTTTCATACGACCTGATCTCGATGTTTGAATACTGGCTCTGTCGGGCCACCCTGGCGCCCGAGCCCGAACCAGCTGCATCTGACGTAGCGGAGGCTATGGCAGCCGCAGGTGCTTCAGCATCTGGCCGTGGAGAAGGCCGCGGTGGAGGTGGTGGCGGTAGTCTAGTTGTGAGTGTAGTGGATCTAATTTCAGGACGTGGTGGTGGAGTGGTTGGTATCGGTGGTGGAGATGTGTCTGCTGATGACTCAGCGGCCAATTGCCTCGACTGACGGAGCTATGAAGGGTTAAGAAAAATTCGGGAAAATTGGGTAAGTTACAGGTATAACATAGATTTAAAATGGTCGAATTCAAGAAATGGATTTCGAATGGATCTTCTACGGAAACCTCACATGATTGATAAAATGATTATCATCAATCATATAAGGAAGTGTAAGGATGTGTCATCAATCATCACATGGTTGATGAACACCTCCCTGCGCTAAAGAGTGAACCATAATTTCAGAAAAACGAAACTTTGACAACATTTATGCGCAACCTATCTTATTTATAGACCTGATGCTCAACATTCGCGAAATTTGCTCACCGGAATCACATTATGCGCTCGTTGTGGTTGAGCTCGTCGAGCAAGACTGGCTTGTCGTAGATTTTGATGCTCCCTCGAGAGGGGCACAGCAAACGCCGAAGATAGGCAGACCAGAGCAACAAATACCTGTAAAAATACAAAATTACACAAAATTTTGAGTCTAAATAAAAAATTTGGGTATCTAAATTTAATATTGCGAGGGACAGTGGTTACCGTCCCAATCTCTTGCGCCTATTTGAAAATTCAGTTCAAACAAAAATTTTTTATGGTGGGGACATGATTCACTGCAACCAATGAAAAACCGCAGCAACCGGACAGGGTGTTCCGCAAAATGAATTGTTTGATTGGTTAAGTTATGTTATATAGGTTAAGATTTATGTTAGATTAGATCAGGCCATACGTTAGCTTTGGATAGGTTGCGAAGTTCGGCTAACCTATAGGCAAACACTGACCGAACTGAACAGAAGTTTGCCAATAAAACCAGCTATTCTAACACAACCAATCAAACTTAACCCAAACCTTAACCTATCCTTATCTAAACCTGAAGCTGACCTAACTCAGAATGTATTATGCGGAACACACTGTACGGTTGTTCAGGTATGCACGCGTTTCTGAGTTGCAGTAAATAGAACCAAAAATTTTTAACTCACCAGAAAAGAATCCTTTTTTTTTTTTTTTTTTTTTATTTTCACGGGTTTGTAATTTTGGCGTCTCACATGGGGACAGTAAACATCGTCCCCTATACAGTGTTCAAGATCAAGGCGCATTTGTAGTCCGCAATGTCCGCATTTTACAGCAAAATCTCACAATAGGTCCTTTTTATGAGCAGAATGAGCAATGAGCAAAATGTGCAATGAGAAAAGTGAGCAGTGGACAAATTGAGCAATGAGAAATGAGCAAAGTTAGCAGAGGACAAATTGAGCAATGAGCAAAGTTAGCAAAATGGCAAAACTAACAATGAGTAAAATGGGCAATGATCAAAATGGGCAATGAGCAAAGTGAGCAATGAGCAATGAGCGAAATGATCCATGAGGAAAATGAGCGACGAGCAAAATCAGCAAAACTGACAATGAACAAAATGGGCAGTTAGTAAAAAGTGCAAAGAGTAAAATGAGCAAGAGCAAAATGAGCACAGTCAACTAAATAAATTCTGTTCATGTCTCAGAGTACGTTCGTGTAAGTTCATTATCGCAACGGTCATCTCTGCATTTTCATCGCGAGTGAGATTTTCTTTCGATCGAACGTGGCTCACGCGACCAGAAAACCGCGAACTGTGAGAACTTGGCAAAAGTTCATCTAAAGAAAGATGTTTTCAAAATCGCCAATGTGGGAAACATGTCCGCATATTTCGCTGAAGTTCAAGGTTGATGGCAATCTTGGCAAGTAGATCGGGCAGACAACGTGTTCTGATCGACTCTCAAATTAATGAAGATCTCAAAATTAATTAAAATTAAATTGTATCACACTTGAACTTTGAGATCTGCAGAGAAAATCGCCAGTGAGGTTGGAGGTTGAAACCGAACCGTTTTCCTTGTCCCTCATGAGAATGTGTTCCGTGGAAAGTGGCGGTGGAATTAAGATACTACATCATGTGTTTTTTCCAGTTAACTGTTGCCTCCGAAACTTTTCATCCTCTCTTTTTTTCTCTTGTGCAGGCGGTAGAAATTGAAGTGCCAGATTTCAGCAGGCCTTTCTGGAGCTGTCACATTTTGACCTCAATTCCAAAAGACGATCTTCCATTTCTGCTGCATAGAGTTTTTGCAAAAATCATAACTGTCGCAATTTTTTCATGTATGAGTGCATTAATTCCGCCACTACACGACTGTGTATGCGAACGCGTATACTTAATACACTCTAAACACGAAGTTCAGTTTGGAACACTATATTTTAACATGGTCTTAGATAGGAAGTGTTCTTTTAGGAACACTTGGTCTGTTATTGGAACACAGTGAGTGTTCCATTGGAACACTCAGTGTGTTACAATGTAACACTTAAGGTGCTCCAATGGAACACTAAAGGTCTTCCATATCGCTCATGTGTTCCAAATCTGTGACTGGAATGTCACAGATTTGGAACACCCAGTGGTGTGTTCCAAGAACACACTGGGTGTTCCATAAATGTTCCTAAAAGAACACCTCCTAATATCTTTAAGCCCATGTTAAAACATAGTGTTCCAAAGTGAACTTCGTGTTTAGAGTGTACGAAAATTGAATACGAATGGATCGAGTAAAGCTCTTGAAAATACGATCTATATTTGTTTTGTAATCCCCGGAGATCTGTTTATTCGCACCCCCCTCTCCACATTACAGAAATCCACCGTCCCCTTCCTGTTCAGCTGGGTTTCATTTTGCTTGTCGAGCGCCTTGGGAATTTATAAAAATCACTTTCATTCCTTGCGCTTTTTATGGCTTTTCTTAGTTCGAAGATCCGCTTAATGATTCGGCATTTTCTGCGTGCTCTCACATGCCATTGTTCTGTTTTCATAAATTAGCGCTCAAAATGTGCCTATAAAGTTTAATTCTAATTATTCAGATCTTACGTTTTTAAATTTAAATTTTGCTGATGGTTAAAAGGACTGAAAAAACGTTTCAGATGATGTTTCTGATTACTGTTCATCTGCATGTGCTTCAAACCTTTTCTCGGATTTGTTTATTTTATTTAATCAATAAGTTGCCTGCAAATGCAAGTTTGAGAAAAATGTGAAAAAAAGATGAAATGCAAATACATAACAACTTTAGGCTAAGGCTCAAAACACACAAATACTCCTCCAAACTCGGCCTGATTAGAATTTTTAGATTCAGGCCGAACTGATAAATTTGTTCCGTTTTTTTTTTATTTACAACAATCATTAGTTTACTCAGCGACAGCGTTAACACTGCCCACTCGTTTATCGTTGTCGGTAGTCTTTTTTAAATATTTTTTGAGATTTGGAAAAGGTAAACGAAACAGACGCTCCCTTTCTGAAACCATGTTCCAGCAATTCTTTTATTTCACGCAGGAATTCTCATTGTTATGTTTTTGTTTTTCAGGACGGCGGCTGACGAAAATTTACCCAAACGTTTCACTTTCCCAAGTTCCGCCAATTTTTCTCACTATTCCTTCAACCATTGTCCATTTTAAACATTTTCCCCTCTTACCAACTTTTTCGCAACTTCCCAACCGCCTTTCAATATTTTTGCAATTCAAATGTTTCCAATTTTCCGAACCAATATTTCCCACTCTTGTGGTGTTCGCAACTTTGAACTTTTTTCCGAACAGTTGTAAATTTGTTCAACTTTCTCAACCATTCTCCCCACTTTCCTCCTTTTCTGACTTTCACTCTGCTTTGTTCCCCATTTTCACATCACTTCAAAAAATTCTCTTTCAGATTTTCCGAAAATTCTTTTTTCCGTTTTTCTCCTCCCTTTGCTGGCCGTTATTGATCTTATTATCTATGGAGAAATTTGACAGGCCTGACATCAATTTTTAATTGCGGGATTGGTACATTTTCGCGCCTTACACGAGTCGTTATGTTCTGCGGCACATGTTACGATTGATTCTAAATGGCGTCTGATGAAAAATGAATTTGTACGAACGATTTTTACGGGGAGTGGATATCTGATAGACCAATTTAGGAAACTGTTTCCAATTCTTCAAAATTTCTCGACACTTCAGCATTTTTTCCTACATGAAATTTTATGACATACAGGATCCAACTTTTCCAACATTCCAACTACTTGAAATTCGTCTGATTCTCACAGCTTCCAACTCCACCATTCCGCAGCTCCTTGAAATTTTTCTAATTCTCACAACTGCCTACTTTTTCAACATCCCAACTAGGCCTACTTGAAATTCTATATATTCCCCAAGCTTCCAACTTTTCCAACTTCCCTACTACTTGAAATTCTTCTGATTCTCACAGCTTCCAACTACAACATTCCAACTACTTGAAATTCTTATGAATCTCACAGCTTCCAACTTTTCCAACATTTCAACTACTTGAAATTCTTGTGATTCTCACAGCTTCCAGCTTTTTCAACATTTCTACTACTTGAAATTCTTCTAATTCCCCAAGCTTCCAACTTTTCCAACATTCAAACCACATGAAAATCTTCTGATTCTCACAGCTTCCAACTACAACATTGCAACTATTTGAAGTTCTTATATTCTCACAGCTTCCTATTTATCCAACATTCCAACTACTTGAAATTCTTCTGATTCTAACAGCTTCCAACTTTCCAACATTCAAACTACTTGAAATTCTTCTGATTCTCACAGCTTCCAACTCCACCATTCCAGCTACTTGAAATTTCTCTAATTCTCACAACTGCCTACTTTTTCAACATCCCAACTACTTGAAATTCTATATATTCCCCAAGCTTCCAACTTTTCCAACTTCCCTACTACTTGAAATTCTTCTGATTCTCACAGCCTCCAACTCAACATTCCAACTACTTGAAATTCTTATGAATCTCACAGCTTCCAACTTTTCCAACATTTCAACTACTTGACATTCTTGTGATTCTCACAGCTTCCAGCTTTTTCAACATTTCTACTACTTGAAATTCTTCTAATTCCCCAAGCTTCCAACTTTTCCAACATTCAAACCACATGAAAATCTTCTGATTCTCACAGCTTCCAACTACAACATTGCAACTATTTGAAGTTCTTATATCAGCTTCCTATTTTTCCAACATTCCAACTACTTGAAATTCTTCTGATTCTAACAGCTTCCAACTTTTCCAACATTCAAACTACTTGAAATTCTTCTGATTCTCACAGCTTCCAACTCCACCATTCCAGCTACTTGAAATTTTTCTAATTCTCACAACTGCCTACTTTTTCAACATCCCAACTACTTGAAATTCTATATATTCCCCAAGCTTCCAACTTTTCCAACATTCAAACCACATGAAAATCTTCTGATTCTCACAGCTTCCAACTACAACATTGCAACTATTTGAAGTTCTTATATTCTCACAGCTTCCTATTTTTCCAACATTCCAACTACTTGAAATTCTTATGAATCTCACACCTTCCAACTTTTCCAACATTTCAACTACTTGAAATTCTTGTGATTCTCACAGCTTCCAGCTTTTTCAACATTTCAACTACTTGAAATTCTTCTAATTCCCCAAGCTTCCAACTTTTCCAACATTCAAACCACACGAAATTCTTCTGATTCTCACAGCTTCCAACTACAACATTCCAACTATTTGAAGTTCTTATATTCTCACAGCTTCCTATTTTTCCAACATTCCAACTACTTGAAATTCTTCTGATTCTAACAGCTTCCAACTTTTCCAACATTCAAACTACTTGAAATTCTTATGATTCTCATAGCTTCCAGCTTTTCCAACATTCCAACTCCTTGGAGTTCTTCTGATTCTCACAGCTTCCAACTTTTCGAACATTCCAACTACTTGAAATTCTTCTAATTCTCAGAGCTTCCTACTTTTTATCCAACATCCCAACTACTTGAAATTATTTGATTCTCACAGCGTCCATCTTTTCCAACTTTCCAGCGACGTGAAATTCTTCTTATTCTCCAAAGTTCCAAGTTTTCCAACATTCCAACTTCTTCTGATTCGCACAACTCCAACTTTTCCAACATTCGGGCTACTTGAAATTCTTCTGATTCTCCAGGCTTCCAACTTTACCAACATTACAACTACTTGAAAATCTAACATTTGTAACATTTTTCAACCAGGTTCAAATCTTTCCATTTCTCCCATCTTTTTTACTTTTATTATACCTTTCTATTTTCCCGGAATTTTCACTCTGTTTCAGAACCTTCAGTTTCTCCGCACTTTCTCACTTTTCCCGTGATGTTATAGTTAGTGCGCTCTTGACTGATTTGAATCTCGAACTGTTAGCTACCAGAAGGAGATCGCACAGATTGAGTTTAATCAAAGACATTATAACATACAACCTAAATTTTAACCTTCCAAATTGTTATTTTATAAAACCCACACAACGTAGGACAGATAACGGACTTGTTGTTTCCACCCCAATTTTTAAAACAAATGTTATTTTTAATTATTTTTCCCAAAGACTACTCGGGACTGGAATGCTATCCCCGCAACTTCACAACTTATTTCCCGATCGCGACATCTCCTGGCGCCACGCCACTACTTCTGATGATTCGTGTTGATCCGTTTTTTTTTTTTTGCTTTTTTTCTAAATCTTTTGTGTGCTTTTATTTTGATATGACGACGGTTTATCTGAATGATTGTGTTTTTGTCTGTCACCAGAAACCTATTGTCAGTATTGTGGTTAAATAATAACTTTTCTCATCTTTCTAATTTCCCAAGATTTTCACGCTGGTTGATATCCGTCTGCCTGATATCCTTCCATTTCTCCCCTTCTTTCTAACATGTTACACCTCTCTGATTTCCCACATTTGTCACCCTGTTTCAAATCCTTCAATTTTCCCTCTTTCTAACCTTTCCAATTTCCACAATTGTCATCCTGTTTCGAATCCTTCAATTTTCCCCTCTTTCAAACCTTTATCACCTTGCTGCAAACCCTTCCATTTCTGATCCCCTCTATCTCACTTTTATCACCTTTCTAGTTTCCATCAGTTTCCACCCTGTTGTTTCTAATCTTCTATTTCTCCACTCTATCAAACTTTTTCTTGCTTTTCCATTTCATGTATCCCGCACTGAAAAAACAAATGACCAATTTCCACCAAAAGTGGAAAAACCACCTTATTTTTTATAAAGACCACCACCACTTTTATTGGCAATTTCCGCCATGTTGATCCCATCAGTGTCATGCAACCAAAAGGTGACAAATGCCAGGCATGCCGAAAAAAATTGCCAACAATTTCAGCAGATATCCTTGAAACTTCTCCCTGATGTAAAATTGGCACCAATTTGATGTGATCATTTTAGGCACCATTCCGTTGAACATTACCACAAATTGGCGGAAAACCGCCATCAATTTGGAGTGTTATCTATTTTGCGGTGTAAATCTACCACATTTTCACAGTGCGCTTTCTCAGTGATTCAACTTTTCTTCACACAATTTCAGCATTTTACACGAGAACAATACGTGTGCGAATACGGCGTGATGAAAATTCAGTTCACGAATCGAAAGCACATTTGATGTGTGCCACTTTCACTAACTTTCACTAAACTTTCTGCAACGTTGTAGGCGCATCGGATATAGAGGAGAAGAGCACAACCTCCGATATTATGGACATGCACAGAAATAAAAATCCCAAGCGGTTTCTTACCACTTTCATGATTCGGGTCGAGTTTTGGCGTCGTGTGGACGTGACAATACCCGTCTCCGGAGATGCCACACTGGTTTTGAAAAGCGCGAGTCCTTTCCGGGTCCTCACACGACTCCCAATTGTCAACAGCAAGCCCACCGGTCAGCGAATCCTCATATTTATAGTTTGCACTTTCGTAAACAAACCTGCCATAAAATCCGTAGTGATTTTCAATTAGAATAGGTACTCGCATCTGCAAGCGTGCGAATTTGCCAGAATTGGCGAATCGGTAGCCTTGCATGTAATTATTTATTTGCTCTTCACGTTTTTGTTCATCATGTTTCTGAGCGTCCATGCATCATCGATTATTGGCGACGTTATTTTTTTTTGTGTTGCAATGGGTATTAACTCTATTAACATGATCTTTGTAATTGCTGGGATACTGCAGCAGTAGGCTGACCACTTTACCATGTGCACTAAAACACTACATTGTGTTCTGAAAATTGTGTCTCGCAAACATTTGGCTCAACGTTGTTTTTAGCACAACGACAAGTGATGGGACTCCAGCCCCTCTTGTTCAGTTGCTCATGTAATCTCATGTTTCGCATCATGCTGGCATTTATAATGTTTTTATTTTGGGGTGCGCGGAATAACGTCTAATTTTCGGAACGTCTAAAAATTCCGCAGAAAGTTGTGCCGCAGTCGATACTCAACAAATTAAGGAAAGGTTAAAGTGCGTACATTTTCAGAATGGTCCGCGCCAAAACTTGCAGCAAAACGAAGGTGGGAGCGGGGGCATGACAGTGGTGTCCAAATTGTTCAACATTCTTCGCCTCAACATCCGGGCTTTTTCATTTAAGCGCGCATGAAGAACTGAAATTCGCGTCAGCGCCGGTGGATCAGTGGCATTGCACTGGGATTATTTAGATCCGTTGAGATTCGAAGATCGTGAGTTCGAGCCTCGCTATCGGCAATTTTTTTTATTTTCGTTTGGCACATGTTTGTTTAAAGTGCGTTCATTTTCAGAATGGTCCGCGCCAAAACTCCCAACAAAACGAAGGTGGGAGCGGGGGCACGACAGTGGTGTCCAAATTGTACAACATTCTTTGCCTGAATATCCGAGTTGTTTCATTTAAGCGCTAGGCAAAACATATCCCAGATGGAAAAGCAACCCAAGCATGATTTTGAAATTTTCCAGACATGAATACGTGTGCCCGTGTTCCAGTTGTTGGCAACAACAGCAGATGTGGCCGCACACCATTGCAGGTCGGTGCCAAATAATTGCAAAGTGGTGCCAGCGAAGTTTCGGATCAGCGCTGCACCAGAAGTGCACATTTCAAAAGCCAGGAGCGGAACGACCAGCAAACCAGACATATCGTGGTCACAGAAAATTGAAAAAACTCCGAAAAATCGAATTATCAAAAGATTGAGAAGTGAAAACCGACAGTTTCGAAAATTGAGGCCCAAAATCTCAGCTTTCCGATTTTTGCACAAATTTGCACATCCCTGTCTGCAAAAAGCGCGCGGACCATTCTGAAAATGAACAGACTTTAGACAAAACATTATCCCAGATGGAAAAGCAACCTAAATATGATTTTGTGATTTTCCAGAGATGAATTCGTGTGCCTGTTTTCCAGTCATTGGCCACAACAGCAGATGAGGCCTCAAGCAATTGCAGATCGGTTTCAATTGCTACGGGAGGGCCAGCGAAGTTTCGGTTCAGCGCTGCACACAATAAGTGCACATTTTAAAAGCAGGAGCGGAACGACCAGCAAACCAGACCGATCCTGGTCACAGAAAATTGAAAAAACTCCGAAAAATAGAATTATAAAAACAATGGGAGATGAAAACTGACAGAGTTTCGAAAATTGAGACCCCCAGCTCAAAATCTCCGATTGCCGATTTTTGCACAAATTTGCACATCCCTGACTGCAAAAAGGGCGCGGACCATTCTGAAAATGAACAGACTTTAGGTTTAGGTTAGGATAGGGTAGGTTGAGATGGGTTAGGTCATGTTAGGCGACAGATTAGGCCAGGATGGGTTAATTTTGGTTGGAGTATCAATTCGGGCCACGTAACACTTTTAACCCTTCCGAAAATAAGACGCTGTTCCGGCAACCCTTATTTTGAAGAAAGCAAAACCAGACAACTCGTGCTCTGAATTTGCAGCCCACACAGTCCCCAAAATTATATTTATGGCAAGACACTATACGAACATTTCAAAGGCCTTACGTTAGGTTCTGAGCGATTTCTTTTGAGAATGTGCAATCCTTTTTTTTTGTCTCTACTTTAGGAATCTGTTTGACCGATGTCACTGAGGAGATGACGTGTCCAGACTTTTGTGATGTGGGGATGGTTGCAAATTGTAGCATTCTGGAACAAGGTGCCAAGGTGGAGCATTCATTCTCTGGTAGCATTCTGGAAACAGGTGGAACAACAACGCCGCCAATTACTCCATCACATTAGCAGACGTATGGAGATGGAGAGCTATACAGATGGAGTCCATTGGGTGCGTGGCAAACCCGACAACATGGGAACTCGTACTATTCGTAATTTTTCATGTCAGTGGGCAATGATATTGGGCACATTTTTAGACAACCCCGTAGGTATTCACACCAACATGAGTGGGATCCCATCTCTTGACATTTCCCGCACCTTCACCGCTTCGATGACAAAATGTAATTATCAGCTTCGGCGATTTCTCATCATTCTCTTACCTACAAGTGCAAGGGGCGCTGGGTGGCTGGTCAAACACAAAAATATGACAGAATGCAACACGTGAGGATAACCTGAGATGCCCAAAGTTCAGACATTGAAAAACTGGAAGCGTGCTTTGAATTTGACCATAAATTATTTCCGATAGAGGAAATTGCAAGAATGAGGGGATCAATAATTATTTTTGAAAACTCAGGGTTAGCTTTTGCAATGGGAGCCACGCGGATGCATCTCTTGATGCCTACACGTGTTTGAGTTGCAGGTCAAATATGAAACCCGCGCTGAACGTGCTTTGCTGCGCTCTCGTTTTGCTCGGTTGTATACCTGTGCTGTGGTTGATTGGCGATCTCAATCTCGCGAGGTGATAGCACGGGATTTAGAAGGGTTAAAATTCGTGCGACATCTCCGTCAACGTGATCAGCCATGACAAAGTTCAATCGGTCAACTTCAAACTCAAGATGGGTGCGCTCAACGCATCCTTAACAACGCTTCAAAAATGGGTGCAGTTTGTGTGTGTGTTATTTTTAATGCACAAACTTCGAACTGTTGAAAGAAACTGCGGGCAGGTTTGCATATCTTTTTGTCCTATTTCTCGGGGTGTTTGGTATCCTAGAGTCTCTGGTATTTGTCCTTGGTGTGAGTCTCTAGACTGCGTTTTTAGGTCAATACGGAAAACTCTAAGTCCCATCTATATCACCAATGTGAATCATAGATTGAGATTCTTCAAAAACAGGAGTTATAAGTACAACAAACTCCGGCACAATTACAATCAGATCCAACAACAATCGCAGCAAAATACCACGACATTCAAGTAAGGCGTGAAACTACTTCCAGCACTGTTGAAATTGCATGGGTGACCCCGGCCTGTACAAGCCAGTCCTTTGAAATTTCTCCACCATGTTGGAAGCCTTTTGGCGGAACCTGTAGGTATAAGGTGACGGATTTAGAAGTTACGGATATTTCCGCTATTTGTGCGAAAAGAACAGGAGGGTGAAGGGAGAATCTTTCCATCCATATTTCAACATTTTCAACATTTTCAACATTTTCAACATTTTCAACATTTTCAACATTTTTCGACATTTTTAGCATTTTCAACATTTTCAACATTTTCAACATTTTCAGCATTTTCAGCATTTTCAACATTTTCAGCAATTTCAGCATTTTCAACATTTTCAACATTTTCAGCATTTTTCAACATTTTCAACATTTTCAACATTTTTCAACATTTTCAACATTTTAAACATTTTAAACATTTTAAACATTTTCAACATTTTCAACATTTTCAACATTTTCAGCATTTTCAGCATTTTCAACATTTTCAACATTTTCAACATTTTCAACATTTTCAACATTTTCAACATTTTCAACATTTTCAGCATTTTCAGCATTTTCAACATTTTCAGCATTTTCAGCATTTTCAACATTTTCAACATTTTCAGCATTTTTCAACGTTTTCAACATTTTTCAACATTTTCAGCATTTTCAACATTTTCAGCATTTTCAACATTTTCAGCATTTTCAGTATTTTCAACATTTTCAACATTTTCAGCATTTTCAACATTTTCAACATTTTCAACATTTTCAACATTTTCAACATTTTCAACATTTCCAACATTTTCAACATTTTGAAAATTTTCAAAATTTTCAAAATTTTCAACATTTTCGGAGTTTCAATCTCACGTCTCCGCTCTGGTGTCGATGGAGAAAGATTCGCGGGGTGTTTCTTTCGATCATCTTGCACAGTTCCTCCAATGTCATTGGACAAAACGTGAATGTTTTCTCTCAGAACGTCTTGATAATATTTTTTGCATTGCCATAATTTTCCTCTTAACTAAAGCTTATTTTTAAATATACCCACTGTCTCTTTCAAGCGGGCTCCAAGCTACCATGTTTGTTTGTTTCATTGCTGAAGGTTTTCGCGGACTCCAACGATTTTGGAGAAATATTAGTGATGGACATATTCGTGCTTTTTAACCGGCCATTTTCTCGAACAATTTTTACGATTAAACTTTTTCCAGTGGTCCACCGACAAGTTTTTCATCCATCCAAAACCATGATACTTGCTGATCATGAGGTGCGGGTGATGTTACACACGTATAATTCCTGATATCGAATCGCAATTTCACGCTGTGTGCATGTAATTTTATGGACATTCGAATCATGCTCAAAGGCATGTGTTTTGGGCGAGGGTGTAGGCGCGAATAGAACATCCGGCGAACGATGTGTTTGAACGATCAAGGTCGATTTTTGAAGACCCATCGTATCTACGTGTATGTGCAGTGGTCTGCAGATATTTTTAGAGATAGATATGTAGATGGACCCGTATTTATGGCATTTTGCTGAATTCACACCTCAGAAGCTTATCTGCAGAATCTCATTGCAAAAAACGTTTAGCTCATCGACTTGGATTGTGACGCGTCACAAAATCACAACTTTTGATTTTTGGCTGAGCAAATCGCACAGTGAGTGGACTTAATTGCGATATTAATTCTCAATTTTTCATGACCCGACGAAGTGTCCCTTTTACTTTTATTTTTTAACAAGCATGAAATCACTTCCAGAAACTGAGCCTTTGAAAAGACTCCAACAAAAAAATCCTACAAACATTTCCAAAAAAATTTCCAGAAAACGATTGAAAAAAACTCCAACATCAGGAGAAAGTATGCCATGCTTTCGAAAAGGGAAACTGCATTTAGAATGCAGTTTCAATGCACTGCCAAATTACGAGTTACGTAATATCCAATTCCGTAATATCCAATTACGTAATATACAAAATTACGTAATATCCAATAATTATAAATATTGGACATTGATTTTGTTTTAAACTGCGTGAAACCAACATTCGAAGAAACTTACATAAAAAATTACTCTCGTTCTCCTAAAATCCCTTCAACTTGAATTGATGCATGCTGCCACATGAGTAAAAATTCTGAAGAAAAAATCCCTCGTGGCCCAGCGAATCTGGAGGATCCTCTGGGGAACTTAGCAACAAATATCTTTTGGCATAAGAATCGCGATCTCTTGCATATTGTTCTATCTCATTTTGGTTTCTTTTCAATTTTCCTGCAGTTTTTTTTCCAAGTGCCATAAGCTCGATGCTCCCCTACAATTTTATCGAGCGATTGAAATTCGAATCTCACCAATATTTTTAAGCATTTTGGTTTCGAAGCGTCCCATGAGCTCGAATCTCATCAACAATGTTTTTAACAATTTGGTGACAAACACTTTTCATGAAATGTCGATTCCAATTGCCTTGCAAGCTCGAATCTGATCCATAATTTGCAGGTAATTTTCCCGTAGTACACGCAAATGTGCGTGAGCCGTCAGGCAGAGAACGACTCTTTGAAATCAATTCACAGTTTTAAAATGTTCACAGGACTGTACGGTGCCTGGAAAATTAATGGGACAACACATGCAATTTAAATGCATTTTCGGTCGTCTCTGATAAATTTGATTCCGCGACGAAAATTCAGCACCAAAGTTTTTCCTTTGTAGTCCAACCAAATGAAGAAGAAAAAATCGAAAGTGTTTTTTTCTAAAATATATGCAATAAAATTGTTGAAACAAAACTTGTGAAACAGATGTCACAACATGTCGATGAAACACGACACTTTTTTCTTTGTGAAAAAAAAGGACGCAAGTAAAGGAAAGTTTCGGAGGCAACACCATTTCTGCCATTTAATTTGCGTTAGTGGCTCCATTAATTTTCCGGATGCTGTGCTCAAAAGACCAAGTAACTTGGACGGCAAGTGACCTGTGCGTGGTGCGGCAGTTGTCATTTCATCCTGACCCGCTTTTAGCCGAGCAGCCTGGTTTTTTACGTTGTGGTGGAATGTTTGGGGAATGGCATTTTGAGGATCGGATATTCTCACGTTATTAAGCACTGTCCGTAAAATCGCGTTTGAAATTCCAGCCGATTCAATGACGCAAAATGGTCGTAAATTGGCAATTGAATATTGAAAATTGGGTATCTGTTTATGATGAATATGGCATTTAACGCGATCGGAAATATCATAGTTTTTCTCGTAAAATTGTTACATGTAAACATTTGGGTTGAAGCAGTCTGTCGTGAATTGCTGCCAAATGCCAGAAGAGTTATCGACAGTTTTCCCACGTTTTCTGTCCCGTCTATCGCAATTTCATATCTTTTTAATTTTTGGGAAGTTTTCGGAATTCGGACTCCCGTGTTCGGAATTATACAAGGTTGTCAGAAAAGTCCGCACCATGACGAAAGTAACATTTTTATCGTTACCATGCATATACTCTGTGTTTTCTGCAACCGAGCGACCATATCCCCCATTCTCCACACACTCGCAGCTTCAACTCGACATTCATCGAAGTTGATTGTTTAATTGTTAATTGCGTTCATTGAATAGATTCTACGGTCGTTTTCCCCATTGTAACTCGCCCTAAGGTTCAACCCAATAGCCATTTCAAGGATAGATTTATGTTCCCAGATTTATGATTGGCCCGAGTTAAACATCAGGGTAAATTGCAATGCGAGATACGTCCGGTCAGGATAGATTGTGTTGGGAAATTTCATTTCTATGCACACCAACGCTTTTTCCTCTTCCATTGTTGCGAAAATTACATCCATCCGCTGAATTGGCTATACGCTGAGCGCGAACGGCTTTGTGGAATCGCCCATACGCGATCTCGAGCATCCGGAATTTCCACAGTTCTGATACAGACAGGAGAAAGGTTCAGGGACCTTATCAAATTGGCTCACTTAGTTATCACCGTATACTAAAACCCAACTTGGTGGGGGCTAATTCACTGGCTGCTATCAATTGCCGCGCATAACTTTCCCGTGCACTAAATCTCCATTGAAAAGTTAAGTTCAAAAATAAGGTGAACAAAAGTTGGATTTTAAGTGATCCAATTTTATAAGGTCCCAGGAGTTTTCAAACTCCCGTAGTTAGTTATTTTGAGAGTTAGTTATCCTGACAGTTTTTTTTTCTTTTCCTGTACCTATTTGCATATAAACGTGCTGATGGGTAAACTAAATCGTGGTGCCCTGCTAATTGATTGCCAACGAGCTCACGGTCAACAATCGCGTGCTTTGAATCTATTGCCCCGGTTACGGCGTTTGTCGGACATGTTATCACGAATTCGGAGAAATTTGGTAACGATTCAGACAATAAATCTCCCTGTAAGTGGTTACACGATATCCATGAGATTATGCTGGCAATTGGCTCGCATGCACAAAGTGATCTGTCTTTCACGACCGTCGCCCTCTGCCTGGCTCACAGGCGAAAAAGGCTCTTGCCGGAAAAAAGGTGCGGCGCTCAAATTTTCAGGAGCGGTTGTAGACGGAGTCGTCTGAAAAACGAAAGTTATAAGTTTGTTGTTTTTGCGAAAAATGACTGAAATTTTGGCACCCGGTTTCCATGCTCCTGTCAACAATTCAAGTCGCTTTATCAATGGGAAGCGAAAGTCGCAGCTGTGGTCAATTTTCTTTTTAGCGCAACCGATTTTCGTGATATTTTTACGCATCTGGTCTGATCGAATTCTGTCGTGCGGAAGTTCGCCAATATTATCCACGCCTTGTTTGAACCGCGACATCAACTTTCATATTTATTTTTGGCGCTAATTTTTTTTGCAGGGCACCAAATGCACCCTTCTCAGTAAAGTTGATTCCACTGAGCGGCTCTTACAAAAATAGAATCAACTCAAGCATCGAAGAATGAATGAACGAGGGTTCGAATGAAAAGAGAATATTTTTCAATTTAGTGTTTGGAGATGCCAAGGGTGTCCAGATACCAATTGCGAGCTGTAAATGGCCTCTCAGGCTGCTATAACATAAGTCAAATGGAAAACTTTAAAACAAAAAATAGTGCACATTACGTTAAATGCAAAACATTTCCCAATAGAGTAACCGCAGAAGAATTGATACACATTCCAGCAACAGTAACTGTCCCTCTTTCCAGTAACTGCAAAGCTGTTCCCTTTCCAGCAACCGCAACAAGAATTGGCATACATTCAGAAACACCAACTGTTCCGGTTTACAGTAACTCAGAACCGTCACAATCCAGCAATTGCCACAGCAATTCGCTAGGGCAAACGCAACAACTATCCCACTTTCCGCGAAACTAGAAAACTTTAAAACATGTGAACATAGAAATAGTTCACATTACACAAATGCAAAAACTGTTCACATTCCGCAAATGTCCCAATTTCCAGCAACTTCCAATCTGTTCCCATTACAGCAACCGCCGAATAATTGATACACATTCCAGCAACAGCAAATCACCCACTTTCGAGCAACCGGAAAATTGTTCCCATTCTAGCAATCGCAACAAGAATTTGTGCGCATTCATATACAGCATCTGTCCCACTTTACAGCCACTGCAAAGCTGTTCCCATGTTCCAACAACCACTATAGAAGAATTTAGTACCTATTCCAGCAGCATCAACTGAACCACTTTCCAGAAACCGCAAAACTGTTCCCATTCCATAACCACAATGGGAATTGGTACAAATTCCAGTGACGCAACTGTCCAACTTTCTATAGCAGCTTCAGAGCTGCTCCCACTCCAGCAACTGCGATAAGAATTGGTACACATTCCGGCAACGACACCTGTACCACTTTCCAGCAAACGCAGAACTGTTCCCACACCAGCAACCGTAACTATGGAATTGGCACAAAATGCAAGTAACAGCAACCTAGCCTAACCTAGCATAACCTTATCTAGCCTTACCCAAATGAGTCTTCGTCGCAATGTCGCGCGAAAAACATCGCATCATCTCTCGTTCTTCCTGTAGACCTCCTTATTTTTCGCAAAAATCTGGTATCAATACCATTGTCTACAACACTCAAGAACATTTCAATGGAAATTTGTATGTTAGACAACATAATGCAGACAAAATGACAAAGAAAATAAATTTTGAGAGAAAACCGCATTGACCCATTGTGCATTCTTGGTTTTCTTACTTGCGAGCATCTGCAAATCCTAAAGTTAGTGGGGGACATAATGTGATGATTCATTATAATTGATCGTCCCGGAAGCGTATTTGATTAATCTATTCGAATTGGGCACTTTTCCATCTATCCCCATGTAAAATTCCCGAGCCACAAAAAGGCAAGAAAACACTCTGAACATAGAAAATGGGTTAGGTAAGGTTTTTTTAGGTTTATTAGGCGAGGTTAGGGCAGGTTAGGTTGGTTTGGTTTTGTTAGGTTAGCTAAATTTTGCTTTTTTGCCCAAGCACCAAATCGGGACATTGCACATTGCCCGATTCGAAAAGAGAAATAAAATACACGTCCCGGGAGGCAATACATGATAACGGAAGCATCGTATTAGCATGTCTTCCTACCGGTTATTCTCTTTACCCTTTTACTGAACAAATTTCATGGACACAACAAACATAAATCACGTCATAACGATACAATCCGCGGCAGAATTATCACCTACCTGCTCATGTAGGTAAAAACGTAGATCGAACAACCATAATAAAATATCTAACTTTTAATGACGGTCGACATTTTGAGTTAATCTTTGATGTTCCTGTTATCATATCACGTACGAATGTGTTATGGCAGTAAAGTGGGAAGATACTCGCAAAACGTTGGTTGGGGTCCAGCTGAAGCGGTCAGTTTTGATTAAAAATTTAATAATTTTTAAGTCCGATCATCTTGGATACGCCAAAATCATGGAAATATGTGGTAAGAACAGTGGAGAGGTCAACCCCTGTTAGAGAAACTGGCCGCAGCCACAGATTAATCCCATAGACAATTTGGGTGGCAGTATGGTTTCGCCTGGCGTCGTGTCCACCCATCTTTTTGGGGAAGGTTCTCGACTCTGTGGGATGTCATCCGGTAAAAGCGTTCTTTGAGAAGAGCAACTGTCGAAATTTTGAGGAGAATTTTAAACGCCATATGTGCAGAAAGAGTTGGCATAAGGAGTATAGGAAGAGTGTGGCCTACTGGGGAAGCCGTACGGATCTTCGGCGCGGGCGCAACCTGCGGAGCGGCTGCCGACGGTGCCGGAAACAACACCCGAAGGTGCCGCTGCCGGACGCCGCCAGTGTACGGAGCGGGGGCCTCGCGAAGCCGAGAACATTCCGCCTGATATTTACATCATCCCACTGAGCCCGCGGAGAAGCCTTGCCTGCGAGTAAGAGTACCTACGTGATTGACTATTTCGTACTTTCAGCCGGACGGCAATTTAAGACCACGTATTGTACTTTTTAGCGTTTTAGGACGGTTTATTGGCTCGCGCCATAACGCAACACACATCACATCGAATGCTGGCTTTAAAATTATATCCTTGCGCCCAACTATTTTTCGACATAGGCCTACTCGTATATGCAACACACATCAGAAGATGTGCGTCGTCAGCCTACTCGCTTACCCACCTTTGCGTATTTTTTCAACGTAGAATGCAACCGCATTACTGAGATGCTTTAGTCATTATTATCGTTGACTTTGCGCCTAACAATTTTTCGACATGCGCAACACACATCACCGGGATGCTTCAGACTTTGCACAACTTTGCTTCCATGCCATGAATGCTTTTGATTTTTCTTAACACGTCACAGCGATGCTTTAGTCGTTTTCCTGTCTTTTCGCCAAAAACTTTTTCGACGCATGCAACCGCATCACAGAAAATGCATTTTCCTGTCTTTGCGCCGAACTATTCTTCGACGTATGTAACACACGGACATATACATTTTCCGTGTGGATGCTTTCATAGCTTTTGCGCACGACAATTTTTTCGATTGTTCAACGTATGCAACATGCATTTTTCGTAGGGATGCTTTCATCGCTTTTCTGTCTTTACGCTCGACAATTTTTTCGATGCTAACAAAACCAGATAAACACGGCACAACGTGGGGCAAGGAAATAAACATGCTCTTACAAGTCTCACTGGATCGTTTCTCAAAGAACAACTGCAAAAAAACTGAGAGTTTTTTTTTTTCAAAAAAAAATTAAAAAAAATTCATTTTTCAAAAAAAAAATTGAAAAAAAAAGAGTTTCAAAAAATCGCGATTTCAAATCTCAACAGTAATGTCGAACGTCAAAATATGTCCAACAGTGAAATGAAATGAAGCATAAGCAAGGCAACAATTCGAGGAAGAGGTCGTGACTGCAACCAGATTTATGGGATAACAAGTCACTGCGGGGAAAACTGTGGCAAGCATGCGTAGTGTGAGGCCGAGGAAGGAAAGGCATTCCACTCACGTACTGTTCGGGGGAAAATGTTAAAGTGCTTAGTAAATTTCAAGATGGGGTGTTCAATAAAGTGGCCATTGTTATACTGATCATTGCTGATCAGTATGATCCCTTAGGATAGGTTTGATATATTCGTGCTCGCTAAACCTTTGAGATTTTTCTGTATTGGAAAAGTCTTCACCACCCCTGCCGGAATAATACCGGCGGGCATCTGCGATATTGCACGATAAGGTGTAACGCGTACCGCTTGAAAAACTGAGTTAACTTTGGAAGGCTTGATGACCATATTAACAGGTTTATACCTGCTGACATACGAGGGGTGCGTTTCAAAAGTCTTTGACGTTTCCTTCTCAAACAAAATATACAAGAGATAAATATTTGAATTTTTGTCAGTTTGTATTCTGATGCTTTTGTAACATGTGTGCAAAATTTTGGCATGTTTTCTCTCTATGTTACGATTGGACACAAATTTCCCTGGAGGTCCATATAACCACTAGGTGAAATTGATGAATTATTTTCAATTCTCCGCAGAAATATCCATTTTTCAGGAAGGCCGCCGATGATGCTGAACCAGCAGTCATGACCCGCAACCGCAACAGCGCAGGAAACTGCTGTTGCTCATCAGACTGGGCGTTCAGCATCATCGGCGGCCTTCCTGACCCCTTGAAAGCAGGAATTGAAGTCCTGGTACTGGGCAGAGTTATGGAGAGATTCAAGAATTGTGAGGAAATTTCTGCGATGTTTTAAGGCTTCATTGCGTGAAAAATGGATATTTTTGCGGAGAATTGAAAAAAATTCATCAATTTCACCTAGTGGTTATATGGACCTCCAGGGAAATTTGTGTCCAATCGTAACATAGAGAGAAAACATGCCAAAATTTTGCACATGTGTTACAAAAGCATCAGAATACAAACTGACAAAAATTCAAATATTTATCTCTTGTTATTTTGTCTTTTGCAGACGCGAATGCGTCGTCTGCTAAGACAAAATGTTATTTTTACCCGGAAACTGAAAACACAAGCCCTGTTTTAAATAGTCGATTTTCGTTGCAAATCGATAACTCAAAACGTTTTCAACGGATTTAGCCCAAATTTAGAATTTTTCTATCATTTACGGAAACGAAGAGCTGATTAATTTTTCTCTGCGATCGGTGAAAAACTGTGGAAATTTTATTCTATACGATTGTACAGTTTTATAAAGACTTTGCGCTTTGCAGATGATAACTCGGAACAATTACAAAAAAATTGACCCAAATTGAGATTTTGCTATTTATGAAAACCATGATCTGATTGGTCTTTTCTTTACCGTCGCTTTTCAAACGAAAACATTTTATTACATGCAATTATGAACAAGCTGCATAATTCATCCACTTGAGAATTAATAAAGCGCATCATTTGAGCATTTTAATCACCTGGCAGCTCATCATTGCGAAAAAAATAAAAGATAATCACAGAAAATGGTCGCAACTCTTCAAAAAGTGGAATCAATTCGACCGCTCATTTCGGTTTTATTCTGGCATCTTTTCATATCATCCGTCAGTCGCAAAACAAATAAAACGGTTTCCATGGCAACATCAACTGGGTTTTCAACTTGAATCAAAGCTTCCGAAATTCTGTGACTGATTTTATACCTTGACCATAATCCAGACTCTCCATAGTATTCACACTCAGCTTGAAATCATTCGATGGATAGATTGGTGTTGTGAAACTTTAATTTCTATCTACAACGCTCTTCCTTTGCCACTGCTGGGAAGCGTTCATCCATCTGCGAAATTGACGGCTGTGTTGGAGCGCAGATGGATGTGAGTGGAAATTAGATTTTCGGCCGTTGAATACATGTTACGAATCACTGCAAGTAGAGATGCTCAAGAGGGTGGGTTACCGTAGCATTCGGCTAGGGCTTGCAAGAGTGCACGCACTTCTGCATCACCCTGTTCCATGTGGCAAATTAGGGAGTTTGTAAGCATTCATTGAAAGGTCAATAAAATCTGTAAAATCAGTAAAAAATGCACAAAAAACAAGTAAAATTGATCAAATGTGTGTAAAAGCACATAAAAATCCAGCACAATCTGACAAAATGTTGGCTCACGCCAGCGCTGCCATTATCACATCATACAATAGAATATATTCATTTTTGCGAAAAATCAACGTCGCCGCCTTTATAAGCCGACGACGAGCTCACTTCACTTCCTTCTCTCGGATCGATTCCACTCTAGTCAACCAAGTGCCATATCAATTGTTCCTGTTCCTGCCAGTTTTTAATCTGTTCATCATTTTGTATTCGTCCATCATCATTGGTTTTATCAAGTTCTCACAAATTGTCCGTCTCCTTTTTAGGAGGTAAGATTGAGTTCCATTAGTTGTTGAAATTGATCGATTTTGTTTTGCGTGCGTAGTGAAAACCTGCAGAGAAACCCAATGTGAAGGATCTGTGAAAACCGCTGTGAAAATCCGTGTAAAAAGACTTTGTGAGGAAAAACCGACGGAAGACCAAAATCGGAGAAAGGGAGACTTTTAAGAGAACAGTGCATGGGGTCTTTGTAAGAAATTTGAGGAAAACACTGTTGAGAAAAAATCCTTCCTGTGCAAACACGTTTTCAGTAAAAAACCAGTTCTATGGAAAATCTCTGGGAAAAAATATATTTGGGAAAACCCATTTCGGGGAATTGTTAGAAATGTTTGAAGAAAATAACCTCTTTCAGACGCTGTCGTGGAGAGTCAGCAATTTCTCAATACATTGCTCATTCTTCACTGACATCCACAAGCGTCAAGACATTGTTTTGGTGGGACTATAATATCTAATGGAAGTGTAAGCATTGCCTTCCACTTCTTTCCCACTAGCTCCGGATATGAGGTACAACAACTCCGGTTATTGTGCAAATTCCGAATGTCGGTAATAACTCTGGACATCGGCAGAGGTCAGGAATGCGATTGTTGACACGATCAATGTTGGGAAAATCACACCAACAAATTGGGAACAGCCATGAGGTGGTCTAGCTAGGGAATTCAGCGGCCAGGGCTCAGGTTCTTTTCAGAAGCTCATCTATACTTCAGCTTGCGAGAGATAAGTACCACTTAGAGCAACATTTTCAGTGTAGCGACATCTTGGCCTTAACCTTTTATTCACGGAAGGAGGAAGAGCTGTTCTGAATTCATATGTGTTCTTATGGATACTTCGTCGCATATTTGTGCCAAATGAAAAATGTTTTTCTCCTATTTGTCGTTTTGAAAATGTTTTTTTGGAAATTTTTCTGAGACCGATCCGAGAGAATGTGAATGGTTTTTGTTAGATTAAAGTTGAGATGGAAAAAATTTATTCGGGCATTCTTCTTTTATGTTGAAGGCCCTGACCTTTTTCCAAATTTCAAATGTTGATATTCGCTGGAATTCCCAACAACCAATCTGAGACGCGCTTGCAGAAGTGGATTGGGAAGAAATATGAATTCCACACACAGCACTTTTAATTTGATCTTTTTGCCAAGCTTTCTGGTTATGCTGTTTTACAATAATTGTGCTGGAAATCACGTTACTTCACTGCAAAAGACAAAACCATGGCTTCCCTGGAAGCGAACCTTTTAATCTTGTATATTTTGTTTGAGAAGGAAACGTCAAAGACTTTTGAAACGCACCTCCTATATGAAGCACAAGTCACAGGAAAGCCAAGCCGGATTTTCAGTTTTAGCACTTTTTTGAAACGCAAAGAACATGTTGCATAGAATAGGCTGATCAAATGCAGCTCTCCGTTTCCTGATATAATTTCGCTGTATTTCATGTTTTTATATTTTATATTTCATGTTTTCATTATAATTTCGCGGTATTTCATATGCCATTAACTTGTCTGTAAATAAAATTCACAGGAGGATACTCCGAAAAAACAGAACATCAATCAATCAATCAAACAAACAATCAAACAATCAGAATTGGATTTTCTTTTCTCCTTTGACCTTCATATAACGTCGACGCTGATGGGTACCAACCGAAAAAAGTCTTTTCAAAGGTGACCGCAAACAGCTGCGAATATTGCTGAAAAAGCCATAACACGAAAAAACTTTCCCAATGCTTATACCAAATCGAAATAAAAGACAAAAGAAACAGCTGTTCCCTAAAATATGGATAAGTACTTATGGATAGCTATGGATACACCCCTGGAAACCCCGTTGGATATTCTTTGGTTGGGTTAGGGTATGGGATAGATTTTAGGTTCGGGTGGGATAGGTTTTAGGGTAGGATAAGTAGGATATTATAGGTTAGGTTAATGAGTCAGGTTAGAGTAGGTTAGGCCAGGTTAAGTCAGGTTAGATTAACTTAGGTGGAGGGATATCCAACCAAGGCGAGGTGTCCAAGGGGTATCCAGGTGTGCTGGTATCTTTTGAATTCATGTTCTAACATAGCAAGTGTTCATGAAGCGAGTGATGTTAGCAGCCTTCGCAAAGAGCGGCAAACCCGAATATTTTAGTGTACGGCTTCTTGCATAGCGGGAACCAAACTAGGGGCCACCCGTAAAATGGAGCCATTGATGATACTTCAATGTAAAAATAAACGGATAGAATCGGAAGTTGTGATTTTTCCTTTGTTGAGACTTTTGTTGTTTTTTTTTCGTGTTCCAAATCACAAAAATGGTTTTCTGCATGTCATTTTTATGAAACGTTGCACCTCGAAACCTTTCACTTGCAGCATGTTTTCACTCCACAAGCTTCAGAAATATGAGAGGAAGATATTATGCAAACGAGCCGTGATTAACAGCAGATACACAGGAGAAATTTCAAAATCATTGCAAACACTGATCCATCCTATTTGAACGGAGCTTGATACAATTTCACGCCTTGCACGAATGTCATGACGTTTGGTTGCGCAAGTCTTCATTGGCTGCGTAAATGGTGCCTGAGTATAAGTAAACTCCTAAAGTAAAAAAGAACTCCCTGAATTGACATCCTAACAGTTTTGGCGAGGAGTGCATCGACACTCTAAACACGAAGTTCAAGTGTCCTTTTAAGAACATCAATGGAACACTTGGTCTGTCATTGGAACACAATGAGTGTTCCATTTCCAGCGATTTGGAACACTTAAGGTGTTCCAATGGAACTCTTAGTGTGTTCCAAATCGCCATGTACTGTTTCCAAATCTGTGACAGGAATGCAACAGATTTGGAACACTCAGTGTGTTTCAAGAACACACCAAGTGTTCCGTAAATATTCAAGAATGTAGTGTTGAATGTAAAAATATAGTGTTCCAAACTGAACTTCGTGATTAGAGTGTAGGATTCAAAATAAAGGTTAAACGAGGATTAAAATCCAATAGAAGGGGTCTGTAAGGAAGGGTGTCACACAACAAGGGAGCAAGCTCCTTCGTCAAACAAAACCGACAATCCCGAAGGTTCATTGTTTAAAAAAGTTAATTTTCTGGATGTTTTCTTCACCAACAACCTCTATTGTTATTCCGGCAGAAATTCTCGGGTTCGGCAGATCGTTTCTTCTGACGAAAGAGTGGTCGGGAATGATCGAAAGCTTTGGCGAGAGCAGACCTCGGGAACTACGATTCTTTTAAACCTCAATACAACAGATCGGATGCTTTGGATTAGGAAACCCGGCATTTCGTTTAATCCGGCAATTAACTTTTTACGATCGGAAATGACATCAACAGTAATTGAATAATGTTCTATAGTGTCTTTTGTTTGAATGAATCATGATTCTGTGAAACGTGCAGAAAGGATTGTGAGGTAATGACTTGCTGGTGCTAAATTCTCTCTTCTGCCATAATTGCAAGGAAAGGAAACCAAAAAAACTTTTAAAACAAGGCACCCGACGGATCGATTTCATCATCATGGCACGATGATATACTTCTTCTGCAGGACAACGTTCTCCAGATTTGGTTGGAGCAGACGAGTTGTCCGTTTTTGGGCGCATTTGACATTATTTGGATGGTCAGTGGTTGGAACTCTGGCAGAGGTTATAGAACTCTGGTGTAGTGTCGAAACTTCGCCAGAGTTCACACCTCTGCTGTTATAAGGAATGTCAAATGTCAAATGTCAAAAAGAATGGCATAATGTCAAGTGTCATAAAGAATGTCAAATGCACCTATAGCACATCGTCGTCTGCTCCAGCCAAACCTGTGAGAATGTCAGTCCTGATGCCAAAGATGTCAGTCCTGTCATCGATAACAAAATCGATCCAGGTGCATGCGTTTTTCAATGTTTTTTAATTTCGTCTCCTGTGGCACAAAAGAGTGTTTCGCCCCAGCAAGTCAATTACCTCATGTCCTAGTGTTTTCAAGGAAGCGGAATGCAAGATTTTCTCCATGTTTAGTCACACAGCGAAATTCAAGAGATAATCTTCGATCGCTTGATTATTATTTTTTTTTATTATTTAGGCGAGCTTGCGAGCCCTTTACTGGTAGCTCCTGCATTCATTGTGTACACGATTGCAGCCGAACGCAGCGTCCAATCTTAACCAAATTTGGCAGGAAGTAGTATCCGGCGAATGTCTTGGATGAGTTCGAAGATGGGCATTTTCTTTCAACCCCTTCAGCTGTAAATGAGGTGCGAACCCCCCGAAAGAAAAACGTTATTTGCAGCGGCACGCAATGTCCAAGTTTGACGAAATTTGGCAGTAAGTATAGTGTGCGGCGAATGTCTTTGGCGAGTTCGAAGATGGGCATTTTCGTTCAACCCCTTCAACTGTTAATGGGGTGCGAACCCCCGAAAGAAAAACGTTATTTTCAGCGGAACGCAACGTCCAATTTTAACCAAATTTGGCGCGAAGTAGCGTGCCGCGGTTGTCTTGGATAAGTTCGAAGATGGGCATTTTCGTTCAACCCCTTCGACTGTAAATGGGGTGCGAACCCCCCGAAAGAAAAACGTTATTTGCAGCGGCACGCAACATCCAATTTTAACCACATTTGGTAGGAAGTAGTGTCCGGAAAATATCTTATGGCTGAATTCGAAGATTGGAATTTTCGTTCAACCCTACGACTATAAATGGGGTGCGAACCCCCCGAAACAAAAAAGTGATTTGCACCGGAACGTTGCGTCTAATTTAAACCAAACTTGGCACACGGTAAAATCCGGTAAATGTCTAGGCTGGGTACGAAGATGGGAATTTTGATTCAAGCCCTTCGAGTGTTAATGGGGTGCGAACCCCCCGAAACATAAACATTGGCCAAAATGTACGAAAATCCAAAATTGGCATAAGAAAGTATCTGGCAAATATCTTGGCTGTGTACGAAGATTGGAATTTTCGCTCAACCTCTTTTGAGTGTAAATTGGGTGCGAACCCCCCGAAACAAAAAAGTGATTTGCAGCGTCCAATTTTACCAAACTTTGGTACAAGGTATCCGGGCAACCAATTTTAACCAAATTAGCTAGGATTTCTCAAGAGATCAGTTTGAAAAGCACCTGCTGGTGCTTTTCAAGCTGATCTCTTGAGAATCCAAGCTTGTCGAAGGGTTTGTTTTTAGGTCGAAAATCAAAACGACAAGAGCATATTGGTTCGGGGTGCAATGGTCATGGTCAATTTCTTATAGGAATAGCTATACTTTTTTACATTGAGCGCCGCTGATCTTTGGTGGCCCGAACTTCATCATTTATTAGGTAATATGCCGATGCGAAAGCAAGGCAAGAAACTGTGAATGTTAATCCTTTGCTCGCTGCCTTTTGTTTTTATGAAAGGGCCGATAACTTTGTCCAAAAAACAATGAAATATGTTTTCAAATTTAAAGGTATTTGTTTTGTCTATACGAATTTCAGCACAGGGGCAGTCCAGTCCCTGAAGTTTACCGAGAGAGTATTCCAGTTAAAGGAGGCCCGAGTGTTTTAGTTGGTTTTTCCCATCTTTCCAGGTTGTGTTGTAAAATTCTTTCAGATTTCGATGTTGCTTGACATCTTATTCACTGCTGCATGTGGTTTGCTAAATTGACATGGTGTTCTGAGTTAGGGCTTTGCGGGGACTGCTGGGTCAGACGTCGGACTGATTTATGCCGCTGTACTGGGTGCTGTTGTGGATGTCCACTTCCACCAACCCGTGTTCTGGCTGCCCCTTTGCAGCTTTGTTTCTGACCTGTCATGCCCGTTTGACATCATTTGCATTTGAAAGGACTCTTTGCCCTTGCAGGAATGCCAAACGTTGTTTAAAGGATTCCCTCTTTCTTACGTCGAATTCAGTTTCACGAAGTTCTCCACCACAAAAATGCGTTGATCAACAGTGAACACAATGTCAAGCACCAACCAAATCTTCAATTAAGCTAGCCGGGGCAAGCCTGGGCCAGAAAAAGGGCAAAGATTGAAAATATACATAATAGGGGCCTCTTTTAAGTGGAACACCCTGTATACGGACAAGCGCTGCAGTGTTAACAGAAAGGAAATTTGTGATTACTGTGATAATGTTTACCACAGTCACCTTGGATTGGGATTAAAGGTTCCGCAACCACACATCTCATATCCGTGTGCTTTTGAGGTATGGTTTTGGTGTGTGTGTCACACCATGGGATTTCCTTTTTATCACTCCTCTCGAGAATTTTTCGTGGTAGGAATTGACAGGCACGATAATTGGTTTTTAGATGTCCAAGATTTGCAATTAAAGACATTGAAGGTCAAGAGAAAGAAATTGAAAAGCATTTAACTGGATCACCAGTTTTGGAAATCAATACTCTTTATGATATTGCAGCTGACTTTCAGAAAAAAGAGACATGTTCGTAAGGAGGAGAGCAACGGCAGTGGGTCGTGTTTTGCACAGATTTAAAGAAAATAAAAGGGGAAAATGATAACAGAAAAAATAGCAATGAAAGCAATGAAAGCAATGACCATGGACACCTGCTTGTTTTCGTTTGGGAATCGAGACTTTGAAAGAAAAATTTGGCATGTGACAACATTGAATGCGGAATAGATCATCAGGAGGTGTCTAAGCGTTCTTGATAAACAAAAACACGAAGATTGAGACAATATATAAACGAACATTTAATTTTTTGAGTCTGGCGGGAAATGCCCCCCCCCATCGAAAAGTATGTTTTGTTCTGGGCTGCGGTGGAAGTGGCACAGTATACGGTTATTTAAGCTACCTAAAGAAGAAGCAAGTTGCTTTTCGTTTGATGTTCAACTATGCACCCAACCTCGAAGTTCGCGTTCAGTCGAAATGTTTTGCCTTTTAATGCGCAGTGCAATAGGAATTCCAAAGAAGACGGAACATTTTCTTTATTCTGTTTGATGAAGCATGATTTTCAGTGCAATTTCCTGAATTAATCTCCAGGCGCTTTCATGAGTCAATCCAGGTATTTCATATTCATTTGGGGGAATATGTGTTTATTTTTGGAGACATTAAGCAACTTTCTCCGTTTTTGGAAACAGCACTGAATCTGGAATCCATCGGCTACCGATGCCATAAAGCCAATAAATGAAAGCGCAAGGCGTTCTCTTTCTTTTTCAAAAAGGCAATCTGGATCGCCTGAAAATTGGATCGCCTATCTAACGGAGAAACAACCGAACAAGATTTTGGGAACCGTTATGTGCACGAACATTGATCTTCCTTCATCTTTCTTGTAAAGTTGGAAAATTTTTGAATGAAAATAAGTTGACGAGTTCAACATTTTGTCATTTAAAATTTCGAACGAACCTGTTATACGCTGATGGCGATCATTGATCAGGCTCAAGGCTCACAACGGGTTATTCACACATCCGTTTGTGCACGGATTATGTCACGATGGTCCGAGAAAGTTATAAAAACCGGTGTTTTAGGAACGGTTAAACTCCACACGCTAAAAAAAAAGCTCGCCTACTACGCGCGAAATTCTCTTTCACGCGTTCCTAGTTAAAGACAAATACTGCCGCAAATGAAATGGCGACAGGAAGGACAAACACAAGCTCAATGCAGGGAAAGAAAAACTTATCTACGAGTTTCACAAACGTCAATTGCGTGAGAAAAATTCAGAAAGAAAAAACCATCATCAAATGCAACAAACTGATCAATCATACGAAACGAAAGGTCATGGGTGGGTTGTGACGCCTAGGGACTTGCGTGCGCGGCAAATGTACGATGAACTGGAAGGAAGACCATTCCATTCTCTGATAGTTTTCGGAAAATAGGAATTGAAAGCCACATTAGTTTTAGAAATTGGAGCGGAAATACCATAACCATTATCTGTTCTGCGTTGGTTGGGCTTGATGGAATAACAGTTCGGCAAACTAAAATTCGTGGAGTGAGTGATAATGTCGCAGAATAGGTTTAATCTATGCACCCTCCGCCTGCTTGACAGCGGATCAAGATTTAGTTGTTGTAAAAGTTTGGTTACGCTAACGTCACGGGAAAAGCGACCTGTTATAATACGAGCCGCTCTACGCTGTACCATCTGAAGTTTGGAGATCAGCTCCTGACTCGAAGGATCCCAAACAGCCCCAGCATATTCAACGATTGGTAGAACAAGGGACAAATAAGCTTTTAACTTAGCCTCTTGGGAAGAGTAACGCATGCTTCTCCCAACAAAAAAGAGAGTGCGATTTGCTTTCATACAGGTAAAGTTAATGCGATATTTCCAGGTTAGGTCATGAGATATAAACACACCAAGATATTTGAAAATCTTGACATTTTCGATGGCCTGGTCCCTTATGACATATGTTAGTTCTCTCCGAGGAGTCACTGAGCGGTTGCAAAATTCCATGGCTTTAGTTTTTGCGGGGTTAATGCGCATTCCCCAGGCGTCACACCACACTGAAACCTGGTTGAGGTCAGACTGCAGGATCGAGGTGTCGTCAGGGGATTTCACGATCCTGAAAATAACGACATCGTCCGCAAATAATCGAATACTAGAATTTAAGTTTTCAGCTATGTCGTTAATGTATATTAGAAACAAAAGTGGGCCAATCACACTCCCCTGGGGGACCCCAGAAGTGACGGGCGATTCATCAGATGTAGCCGCAAGGGCTGACACCATTTGAGTTCGATCAGTTAAAAAAGCAGCTGTCAACTTCAGGATAAATGGAGGAAACCCTATTAACTTCATCTTGTTTAAGAGTTGACCATGTGGAACCAAATCAAACGCTTTTTGGAAATCCAGAAATATGGCGTGTGTGCTCAGCCCCCTGTCCATGTTCCATGCAATTTCATCAACCAAGAGGAGAATTTGCGTGATATGGGTGGTCGTCTTCCAGTGTTGTTTCTTCCTGATCATTGCTTCGTTTTGTTTCAGGGTACACACCAGGAATGTTCTGGGACACATCAATCTCGGGTTGTGAAGGACTAGTGACAAGCCAAAGTCCACTTCAGTTTCTCGATCATGAGTAATTTGCTCGCTACGCGATATCGGGCTTATCAACCAAGTGCTTTAAAAAAGCTTTGCAAATCGGGAATGTTTCAGGGGAAATTTATTAGCGATTCATTCCTAAAATGCACAATTGTCTTGAAACTAAAAAAATTCGCGTCCTGCCCCCCCCATCTCGAACTCCGAAGTTAGGCTTGTGTTGGTTTGCGTGGCAAACAGTTTTCTTTTTCGGCCGCCGTTTTCATGCAAAAATGAAAACAAGTTGGAAGAGCCAACTTGACGTTCCTCCAACCTAAACGTTTTGTAAAAACAATTCTTTCTGTCGCTGACGACTTTGTTTGTGCGGCTGGTTTGTTCCGCAAAAGTTCGTTTGTTATGATACCTTCACAAACCAAACATTTTACGGCGTAAACCAGACAAACGAACACCGGTGGAAAAAGAACGTTTCAAAAAACGATATTTTTCATCTTTGGAGGGCAGAATTGACGTCGTCTCCCAATACGTACGCTCTTTTTTGTTTGAAAACGGCAACAGCACAAATGAAACTTTTGTGCGGCCCAACACCAGCACAATCCTTGCACAAAAACTAATTACCAAAAATATTGGCACGAAGTTCATAAAAGCCAGATAAAATGGATGAGATAACCTGACAAATGATCCATCTGCTTGAAATGACATCTGACAAACTTACGATATTTATCCGTTTTCAATACGTTCCGAAGTTCTAATCCCTGAGCACCCTCCTGCTGGCATTCATGGTGCACCCGATAAAGCTCAGTGGCTCCAAATATTCGCGGAGACAGACAATCAGAAGGTGTATACTCAGACATCCAAAATACGCGGGCCATAGGAGATTTTAGTCAGACTTTTGAAGCACGGGGCAATGTTATTCCCCATCTAGTAAGCGCTGTTAAATGCATTCCTTCATGTAATGTGTTTTGCGGCGCATGCGAAATGGGGAATCACATTGCGCCGTGCTTTCAAAAATCTGAAAAACTCGCCTATGACCCGCGTATTTAGAATGGCTCCGTATACGTAGGTACCCGCGCTTCTAAGCGTGATGATCAAAACATTTAGGAATTGATAGTTGGAGGAATCTGATGCTAAAGGTGAAATGTTCGCCGAAGGTAAAGAAAGAAATGGTCAAATTTCGGCCTAAAAATCCAACAATTATTGTTTTTCGAGGTAATAATCAGGCAACAAGTCAAAATTGTCACGAAAATTTCCACGACTCTAAAACTGTGCATTTTGCAAAGTTTTAGCATTTTCAGGGAAATACCATGCTAATATTTGGTGCACGCTTCAGAACCTGGGAAGACCAAGATTCCTCAGCAACAGAATGCGCCGAGAAACCCAGGTTGTCCACCTCTGCAATACCCCAATAGGGCTTAAATCCACACCTAGAACAAGAGTAGATTCCACACCTTTAGTTCAGTTATCTTGAATACTTGCATCAGAAGATACAGCATAGTTGTAACAGGGCTGAATTACACCACTGATGGTTAAATAATTAGTGCTCAAGTTCTCCATCCATTACCATTTTTTCGAAAACTCTTGAGTGATGGACTTATAGGTATCTGCAGGTCAACAGAGGTGCTATTGAAGCAAGATATTTTTTGTGCACATCCAAATCCGAAATGTTAACACATCAAGATGAGATTGCAAGAAAAAAAACTGGTTTTTCTGCTCCAGCTGCATCGAGGTCCGCCTGTCGGACCGACGTCCACATTCTGGATGATCTTCACATTCAAAAGAAGGTTGATAATTCTGCTCATCCTCTGGTCCAAGATTTTTCTTCGTTTTTCAACTTCATCATATGCTAATCAATTGTTTGTGTCCGCTTGCTTATGGTGTTCGCTTGCACAACAGCATGCACATTCGATTTTAATGCCAATGTTAATTGATGCACATTATGACATTAAAGAAAGATGTTCAGAGGTCACCCAGATTGTAGTCAAGTTGATATTTTGCCAGCAAAAGTGGTTCTGGGTGGTCAGAAAATGAGCTCTGTTGTGATCTTTTGTTCTTCGCGAAAGCCTTTGATCAAGTATACGAAGAGGTACTTTTCACATGTTTGAAAACTCACAACGTTCGTTGCGTTTTTGTTTACAAAATCCCATTTTTGTTCGTTTCTATACCATCGAGTTGACTCAGTGGCAATTTTTGTTTGGACGTACATTTAATAATTGCATTTCTTTTCTCTCCTTCTTTTTAATGAAGGTATTCAGCCTGAACTTTGAGGTCACCCTTCGTTGACGGCACCATATCGTGACATGATTTTCCAGCGTGCCTATATGGTCGGTTTTTCTTCTAGGTGCTTCTAGAACGAAATTGCTTGGTGAGGTAGCCGCACTCTTTGCAGAAACGGTGAATGGCTTCTGGCCTCAGAGTCGCAAAAGCAAAGCTCGAGCATTTGTTTTGGAAATCATTTTGACCTTTCGTATATGCCAACCTTCAGAAAACGAATTCATCGCAAAAAAAACCACGAGATGGTAAACTTGAATCTGGATTCGTCTCGGATAACGGAGACAAAGTGAAAGGTTTCTTAGAATGACAGTTTTTAGAGAGAACAGTGAATGACATTCTAGCGTCATAACTCCATCTTTTGTGGAATTTTGCAAACAAACTTTGTAAAATTCTGGTGTGGTTCCAAATTCTGTCGCGGAAACAAAATACGACAGCGACAGAATACCAAGAGAAAGTTCGCCTTGAAGTTTTGCAACTGGTGCCCACGCTGCGGCGGCCGAAATCAAATGTTCGCTTGGAAGAGACTGGCTAACTAAACGAAACTGCTTAAATAGAACGTGCTTAAACATCTGGTGGCTATAATCGCGTCCTTATTTTCGCATTGTCTCTTGAAGAAATGAAAAGATATTCGAAGAAGTTTGGGAGGTTTGAAGCTCCAAAACTGCAATTTTTACTCGTAAGCGCCGCGGGGAGCTGACAAGACTACCCGCACAAACTCGCAGCTATAGCAATTTGTTTATGCGAATTGTTGCGTGAATTCATTGTTATGTTGCTGCTAGTTGACGAAAAAATCCTTCCAAATCCCAAAGTGGATGGTAGTAGTTTTACGAAAGTAGAAAAAACACCCTTCGGTATTTGTAAAAGTCGACAAGGTACCTTACAACAAGAATGAGATGCCGCACAAAAGGGTGCGTTAAAAAGTGCGTTGAAAAGTGCGCATCGTCGGGCAGCGCCTTTTTCGTCAGTATACACAAAGCAAGCCCTCAGAATTTTCACAGTGAGTATACATGCCGATTTCTTTGGAGTCGCCCATCAGTAAACGCTATATCTTGCCGTTGAGTGTCCATCCACAGGATAATGGAAGGGAAACTGCCCTCACAAAATGTTCAACCTTGCAAGAAGTCATCAGCGATCGAAAATTTTAAAAATTGGACGCGTACATTCATTGTTTCAAGAAAAAGGAAAGGTTGTGAAAGCGATGGAAAGGGAAAGTCAACTGGCATTTGGTTGCCATGTTGTGTGATCGGAATCTGTTGAAAGTTTTCAAAGACTGAACCGAGGAATGACGGGGTGGACAGACTCTCAATTGCAGACTGTTTGTGGCATTGTGTCTCCCAACAAAAGTGGTCCGCAGGAATGATTAATGGCTGCAATGAAATTATTCATTATTCTTCTACATTACCATCACTACTTTTATTTTCATTTTTATACATAAATTTCAACGTGTAGCATTTGCAATATACAATTACTTTTTACAACATGTTCAGAGCACATATTTACATATTTCTCCATGTGTTTTACAGCATGTTAGCCCTGCTCTGAAAAGTTGACCTGTGTGTGATCATCTTGCATGCTTCCCGAGAGGAGGAGCAGGTGAAGTTTAATTGTCGTTCGTATGAATCTTAAATGTGAAATAAGGCATCTTCAGGACTAGCTTGTCTGATGGCCGTTGGAGAGATGACTTTAGATGACTTTACATGATAACCTAGACTACTTCGGGGGCACTTCTCGGCCTGGGATGGAGTTTGGATGCCACCCGCTGACTGGCAATGACTCTTTGATCACTTATGGAAGGTGAGCACCCGTTGGCTGGAATCCGTTCTCGTCGGCGATGAAGTTGAGGGTGAAGGTCTGTCCTTCTGGGGAAGTCCACGTGATGGAACCCCTCATGGTTTGGATGCCTTCGTCGTCACGTGCACCTGGACGGAAGTCACCGCTCTCCTCCCGGTTGGTTCCATCAGTCAGCGAGTATCTGAAAGGGATAAGATTAGAAAAGGCCAATTTGAAAGATGCTGTGGAAAACGCACCGACATCATTACACGGAACAAATACAGGCGGCGGAGGCGATCGAACACTATCCTAGGATAGATGTCCTTTTTCTGATTATTCTGGGAAGAAAAATTTTGCGACCAAGGTGAACCCCAAAATTTCTAAATTTCTTGGGCTTCCGGAGAACTTGAGTTCAAGGGCTCCCCTGAAAACCCTGTGTGCTCTGCTCCATACTCACGGTGGATCGGAAATATTTCCCAGATCTGAGCAATTGCAACACAAAAGCGATTGTTATTAATTATTAAAAATTCCTGACCTCTTCAGGCAACTAACCCTTTGACTGCAAGGCTATTCGAAGGATTTCCCGTTCTTCCGACCTTATTTCTAAATTTTGTAGGAAAAAAATGAACACGGCCATTTTTGCCCTAATGACATCACGGAATATCCCAAGAAAATTCCATTTAACGTTTGGGCCACGGAATGCCCGAAAGGCATTTCACTTTTCGTGTAAATTAACGGACAGGCCATCGCCTGTCCGTTAATTCAAAGTGAGTGGATTTGATGTCAAATTCACATGCAAAGCAAAGCTAAAAATCCCTGCTTTTCCCTGAGTTCCAGCCATTGGGAGAGTTCCAGCCCAGAGTTCCAGCCATTTTTCAAGGAATTGGGTGGCAGCGTGAAATTGTTATCCCATTTCTGATCTTTTAGTCACACCTTGTTGATTTCCCATTTGCGCGCTGTTCACTTTTCGCGACATCCAATGCGTTTTCAGACAGGAATGAAGCTTTCTCCACTTGCCGGCAAACTGGGATTGCTGTCAACCAGCTTTCAACCAGCAACTCTGGTTGCCAGATTGCCGGCAACCAGAGTTCCTGTACATTGAAAACCCTGTTGAACACAGCTGATCCAGAATAGAAATTAGCTTTAGCTGTATTTTTTAAATGGAGGAGTGTGACGAATTCCTATAGTTTGCATGTCAAATTGAGCAACGCGGCGACATTATAACGCACAATTCTGCATTTCTGACATCCATGCGGACACCTCATTTCAAATGGAAATTACGAGTAATACTTTTCTCAGATGAATCAATTTATCAATAAATTACCAAATTTGAATAAAAACATTAAAAAAAATTATAATTTTCAGAGTAATCACATTTTACCGCAAAGGAAGCAAGGCTTATTTTGTTTGAGCTTAACTTTCAGCAGCTGCTATAGTGGGATGCGATCTTCGGGTACGTTTTGGGCCTCATAGGCGGATACCAAGGAGTGTGTTGGCAACAAGCAACAAATGCGGATAACGACGAATTGGTTGACAACGAGCCGTATAGATAGTGAGGTTTTGGTTGGCTTTAATTCGGAAGAAAGGAAAGGCGAAACGTTTCTCACGTCCCGGACGCGTATTTGATTAATCTATTCTACAGTGAGATTAAAACTAAACCGGTGGTCTGGTGGTTCGCCCGTCGGTCGCTCTCGCAGCTGCTTGCATGGGAGAGGACGGTGCAATTGGCTCATGCAAGCAAAAAGCTTTAGCCAGCAATTTTGTCGTTGTCAGCGCGCAATTTTCAATCTCAGGTCGCCGTTGAGTTACTGGGTGTACCGAAAACAACGGCGATTCGAGATGGTGCGTTACACGGACGAGGAGCCAGTGAGATGGTTCTAGTGATGGAAGATAATTTCAGAAGTGCTGCCTCGCCAGGAATTTCATGCTTGGAATCCTGACCGGCCGGTTCCGGCCGAGTCGACGATTTCCGGCGTCATGCACAAATTCCGCACCACATTTTCCGCGAAAAATGTGCAAGGAAAGGGACCGGGCTTTTTTTGACAATGGCCCATACATGAGGCGCATCCTTGTCAAAGCACTCGCCGAGTGGCGCAAGTAAGCTGGGATAAGTCAAGGGAGCGTGCTACGTAATTTGCATGGCAACAAACATTATCCTTACAAGTTATGACCCATGCTTTGGACGATGGTGTTGCTGAACTTCGACTCAGTTTTTGTAGCTGGGCTCTGGAGCAAATTAACAGGTGTCCGGTTTTCGCGCACTAAATTTGCTCAACTGGTGAGGCCCGTTTCCAGTTGCAAGGCCACTTCAATAGGCAAAGCAAGCAATGGTGAAGCCGAGAAAACCCACAGTGGGCTGTGGAAGGTCGCATCCACGACCGTGTGATTGCATGACAAAGATTGCATGACTGCATTGTCGCCGATGGCGAACAATGTGAAAATTTACAGGACGAGTCTGTTGATTATACTCGTCGTTCACCCTGTAGGCGGTCAGTGTCACAGGCCACATTTTATCTCAATGGAGATAAACAGGTGGCTGAAAACAACATAAAAAGCACAGTCGAGAGAGCGACAAGCACATGCAAAACGGGTGAACCCCATCCCACCGGTTTAGCTTTAATCTCACTGTATACGAATCGGGCACTTTTCCATCTTCCCGCATGAAAAAGTCTCGAGCCACAAAAAAGGAAAGAAAACACTCTGAACACAGAAAATGGGTTAGGTAAGGTTAAGATAGGTTAGTTAGGCTAAGTCAGGGTAGGTTAGGTATGGTTAGCTTAGATTAGGATAGCTCTATTTTGCTTTTTATCCGAGCGCCAAATTGGGACATTGCCGGATTCGTATAGATTAATGAAATACGCGGGACTGTTTTCACAAAATTTTAATGTAGTTTCTGACTGTTTGAGGCAGCCCAAATTTTTGACCGAGTTGATCTTTTTGGGGAAAACATTTTGGTAAGCTAGCCGTGCTGCGTATTCGTAAATCCCTTGCAATTGCGGGGACTTTTTGACTTCCCTGTACCTATGTGTGGGTACCCTACATACCTGAAGTTGTAGTTTCCATCTCCGAGGTTGTCGTTTTCCAACGAGACGATCTGAGCTTCAGCTCCGCTTTGTCTGACCACACGGGATTGCTGTGGTATGATGGGCTCTTGGACAATTGGTGCCGGAGCAATTGGCAACGATGTCTGACGAAGCTGGGATTAACAACAAAACGTTACACATCAAACTTCCACTGATGTTGTGCCCAGATGAGCCAATCATGCGAACAAAACATTTCACTTGGTCAATGAAATTAAACGTTTGGCGCGCCTCAGAAACCAAAGGAAAGGACTGTCTCTGAAGCGCGCATAGGACTCCTCGAAATTAATAAGCGACATTGTGAAGCTGATAAATGTTAAGTCACACGCAGCAGGCATCTCGGCCACACTCAAAATCTGAGGTTTAGGTTTGGATATCTTCGGAACACCAGTTTAATTCAGGCTCAGATGGAAATGTTCTTCTCGGAACATTTTTGGAGCACGTGAAGACCATTATTCTGTCACAGATGTTGAACACATGAGCGGTTTGGAACACTCCCCACGTGTACGAAATCGCTAATGTTCCATGAATATAGCAAAAACAAATTATACACTCTAAACACGAAGTTCGGTTTGGAACACGATATTTTTTTTAACATGGGTTTAGATAGGAAGTGTTCTTTTAGGAACACTTGGTCTGTTATTGGGACACACTGAGTGTTCCATTGGAATACTCAGTGTGTTCCAATGGAAAACTTAAGGTGTTCCAATGGAACACTAAAGGCAGCGTTCCATGTCGCTCATGTGTTCCAAATCTGTGACAGGAATGTCACAGATTTGGAACACCCAGTGTGTTCCTGGAATACACTGGGTGTTCCATAAATGTTCCTAAAAGAACACCTCCTATCTAAGCCCATGTTAAAACATAGCGTTTCAAACCGAACTTCGTGTTTAGAGTGTACGTTTGCGTCCATAAAATGTTCCAAAAGTATTCCTAAAGGAACACATCAATCAATGCTGTACTAAAGAAATGCCCTAACGGTGTGCAAAGGTAACCGTTGATTTAGAGTGCATATAGGACTTTGCATTACTTGGAACATGATGCGCGGGTAACCTCAACTTCTTGACGTACCGCATTGATTTCAAACGGCTCTGAAAGAGCATTCCATCTTTTCCACTATTTCAGCTTGAAAGAATGATGGTTTTGGAGGCTTGAGGATAAAATTTCGAAATTTTTCATAATGGGCAGGTCGTCAGCGCGTTAACTACAAGGAATTTTGGGGAAAATATCGATAATATTTCGGGAATGTTTCTGATATTATCAGGAAAATTTCAGGACATATCATCAAAAGTAAAAGTGTTTTTTTAAACATACCGAGATTGTCAGGAAAATTATAAAAAAATCGAGGAAAGTTTCTTGAAATATTTCAAGAAAATATACCGAGATTATCTGGAACGTTTTAACAAAATTTCAAGAATATTCCAGGAAAAGAAAAGCTGACTAACCAGGAAAATTTCAATTATTTTTATGTAATATTTCGAGGAAAAAAATAAGGAACAAGGAAAATTTTCGCTTCCAATAAGCACATGATGCAAGTACAATTGACTTGAATAACAAGGGTTCAGCAATGTTTGCGAACCAAAAATCGCGTAATTCTTCATTGCGTATGCAAAATTCGGAGAAGGGCATGAAGGAAAGCTGTGTTTCAAGAAAATGTGTGGTCTGGTCCACTCACCGGGATGGCTTGCCTTGCCCTGATTGGCTGTGGTCGTCTAGCCAAACTGCCTGGTCTGTTGTAGCGCTGTTGTTGACCGAGTGGCTGTGCAAGGGTCAATGAGAGGCATCCCAGCATGAGAAGACAAATCTGAAAAAAAGCCGACAAGAACGATGACACTGGGCTCTAAGCTCTATGTGGACGAGTTGAGAACATACTAAGTACTATTGTACTTATACGAGATAAGCCAACTATGTGCAAGTCCCAAAAAACACAATTTCATCGGCATACTCTTCTCTTTTTTCCCGTGACACACAGCAACCCATTTCTATAATTCTGCTGAAAGCACGTCTTTACGCATTCTTTGGGAGCTCCATCCATTAGGTTATGTTCGCCTTTTATAGCTCTACATTCTGATTCCAGTCCGGTTCCTACTTGCTGTCGTTTAAAGGCTTTTTCATTGCGTATTAATTAATGATGAGGTTCTCTTGTGCTTTCTAACATTTATTTTTGTCTCTTGCATTATAAGTTGCTGTTTTTGCATATATGAAACGGGACCAAGCCCCTAAATATAAACAATTCGATTAAATTCAAACCCGTAAATTGTTGGCAAATTTTGACTAGAAGTGGTAAAATAAGAGCATGCTGAACTATGGTGGAGGTTGCCACCTCATTTTGTGATTATGATGTCAAATTTCGAGGAATTTCCACTGGATTGATGGCAGTTTTTCCGGTATTCTTATATCTGCTCACCATTTAGTGGCATTTAGTGGCATGATAAAGAAAAACTCCACAATTTTGCCACCAATTTTTTGTTGTGTAAAGGTGTAGGCCAAAGATAACTTTTAGCTTGGCTGCGGTAACATCGCACAATCAATAAAATCCATGAAAATCACAATATTACCCGTTTGCCATTCAAAACGAATTATTTCACAATTTAAAACAGCTGAATTGATCGGCAAGCTTGTAAATAGGCCTACCAAAAAATGCCATGTTAGCAGGGACAGGTACTGAAGGCGATCAAAACGTTTATCTGATGGCTGAGATTCAAATTGTACTTAAGTTCGGAATGAAAGTAAAAAGCTGAATTTCAGAATTCTGCATTGATTTCTATTTCTAATTCATTCGGAAAAAGATTTCGAACGAAAGTAAAAACTGAATTTCGGAATTGATTCCTGTTTCTAATTTATTCGGGATAAAATTCGTAACAAAATTAAAAACTGAATTTTAGAATTCTGAATTGATTCCTGTGTTTGTTATTTGTTCGGAATAAGATTCAGAACAAAACTAAAAACTGCATTTTAGAATTTTAAATTGATTCCTGTTTCTAATTTTATTTTTTAAATATTCGTGTTTATGTGAAATGAACTGTTTCCATATTTTGCTGCAGCGACACGCGGAAAAGACCTCTTAGAATATCTGAGACATCCCTTGGAATAGAACGGTCTTTTCGTGCAACAGATGAATGGAACCTCGTGCCATCATTTGGCCTCACTGGTCACAACGCATGTGCTGTCAAGCTTTTTGCAGTGTACCCATTCTTATAAAACTGGGGCACTTCAATTTTCGTGCGTTTTGATCACATGCCCACAAACTTTCAAAAGGGTGCCAAATGTCGAAAATGATGGGCCTGTGTTGCGAATGCACTAAACTATTTTTAGATATTGGGTGCCCAGAACACTTCCCCGAGGAACCCCGGAAATGACTTACAAGTTTACAAAACAGTACCATGACCAGAAGTTAAACTCCCTCTTAATTCAACAAAAAATCGGCCTTCATGTTCACTTTTGTATCGGAAAGCACAGGGATCTGTTTCTTTCGAAGTAAGTTCACGGTGAGGAACTAAGTCGAAGGCTTCTGCAAAATCAAAAAAACTGAACTAACGAGTAAGAATAAATTGTGTTTGTGAAAAAGCCGCTGTTGCCATTAGCTCTATGGCACATTGTTTAACTTTGGGTCTCTATAATATCCTATGTTTTAACTGCACGCTAGAAAACGCGATAATATGCACGCTTTTCCAATCTAGTTCACATCGCTATCGAACATGCTGAATGAAGATGTTGCTCACTGAAAGCTATCAGATCGCAATGCGGCAGCCCAACTGGGTTGAAATGTTATCGCAACCACATTCAGTGCTCACTTACCGACTTCATCTTGGATTAGGCTTCTGACTCAGAGTCACCACTGAAACTATTTCACCGGACAGTTCCTTCTCGGCTTGGAGATGCTGCACAACTGTGACCTCCCTGCTCCAGCCAAAAAGGCTATATATACGAGGCTAGCCAGCCTTTCGCCGTTGGCCGGCAGAGACAATGGATGAAAAAATCAACTTTTACCAAATTCAAATTTTAACAAATGTTCCTACACCCGATCTATCCGGTCGCACGGAGCCATGCTTTAATCTCATTAGATTTTCCTCTTTTTCTTTTGAAATAACGCAAAGTGAGCTGTAGTTAGAGTCCAGTTAAAGTTCATGGTTGTTGACATATGTGGGTAAACGAGCGGAACGCACCTGGCCCCGCTAAGGTGGTACTAAGTTACCTTTTAGACCGACCAATGCGAAACAAAAAAAAGAGTTGGATTAGTTGTGTACGCAGACGTCTTGCATGAATGTCAATAAGTTAAGACAAGTCCGAAGATGGCATACACTGTGACTAAATTTGGTGAGAAAATTTGATGAAAAGTAAAAGGCATGGAACCAAAGTACAGGTAACTGTAAAGTCATTTCACGCTCGCCTTATTGCCACGGCAAAAATTAACGTGACGTGCCAAAAATTACAGTGACTGGTGAGCCTTTATGATGCTCACATTTCGTGGCAAAACTGACCACACAAGTGCGAAAAACAACCACACGGACAGGTGTCATTTGCTCCACTCAGGGTGTTGGGTGTACCAATCTATTTGTTGGTCTTCCATCAACACGTGGTGTGTTGAAAGCTTCCATGCTTCTGTCCAACGCGGTTATGGTGTAGTTTAGGTTAGGACAGTTTAAGTGAAGCGGGTCAGGTCAGGTTATTACAATCGTTTAGAATATTTTTGTCAGTGTAGGAGTATCCTCCCACAAGAACAACACACCATTGGGCTTACCATTAATTAATTCACGCTGTGGGTGTCATCCGACAAACCATATTTCAATGATACGGTGACTATGCTGAACATCGACAGGGTGTGCCAAGATGGCTTTGTTTGGAAGATGGAGCAATACATACCTACGGGATGTTTCAAACGTTGACTGAATTCGTCACATTTCTGACAGGAATGTGCGCATATGAACTTCGGTCAAAAGTGGATCATTGACCCATATTGCTCACTTCAGTTGCGGCCGAAAAAGTAAGTATTTAGAAGATTATTACAAACTGTGAATTGTCAAATGAAAACGTCAACCTCGACCTTTTTCGAAACTTCCGCAAGATTTTCCTAGACCGAATGACATTCGACATCACAGATTGAATCAACCCATCGCAGAAGGACGTCGGGAATTTCTTGGCAAGCAACCAACTTCTGCTTTATTCCTCACAAACGCAATCTAGCTACATTGGTTTACAAGTAGTCAACGTACGGTCGACTCGCAAAGGGTCTGCTCCATTTCGGATCTAAATTGTCATTTTGACATTAACCTGGACTGTTTGTAACCACCTCTTTTTCGGGAATTTCATTGTGATAAATATCCCTTAAATTTACCTAAATCTCTTTTTAGGGTGGACAGACACAACAAGCCGAATTTTCTGTTGCCTACATTGCTTTTTCCTTTCTTTCCTTTCTATCTATCTATCTTTCTTTCTATTTTCTTTTTTTGAAAAAAAACCCTTTATCACGTGGGGCGTTCCAAGTGTGCACAGCGACTCACTGGCTGCATTTCGCATTACTTACGTATAACTATGGGTTTGCAGGTAAATACGGAGGGCGTTCAAAAAGTTTTGAGCCTAACAGGGAAGGAGGCATTTCTGGGTAATTTTGATCCATTTGCATTGAAATTTGGTCCTTTATGGAGCTATTTGCTAATTTTCAGGACGAACCATCATTGACTTTTTATTTTATGCGACCATTTCAAAAAGAGCTCCTGAAAGTCAGAATCAGGCAAAATGGAAAATGAGAAAAAGCAACTTTTTGGTCGAAGATCCATTTTTGTCAAATTTCGAAAATGCATTTGGAGTTCAAAAATTTCTGAACTCCCTTGGAAAGTGGGGAGAGTTCCAGTGGATCATCCCCTGGTCAGAAATGTTGCCAAAGCCCACATTTGCCAGACTTTTGACCAAAAATGCACCTTCGTCCAAAAAGTTGTTTTTTCTCATTCACAGTTTTGTCCGTTTCTGACTTTCAGGAGCTCTTTTTGAAATGGCCATAAAATAAAAAATCAATGATGGATCAAACTGATAATTGGCAGAAAGTTCTGAAAAGAACCAAACTTCAATGCCAAGGCATCAAAATTACCCAAAAATGCCTTCTTCCCTGTTGGGCTCAAAACTTTGTGAATGACCCCCGTAGTGTGGTGTCAAATTCCAGAGTGTGCTTTTAATTCCAAAAATCTAGCCATTTACTCATTTTTGTAAACAACGCCTGTAATTTTTTGCTCAGTCTGTTCTCAACATTGCCAATTTCGGCACACGCGAATTTTGCATATGCGAAAAAATTTGAACTTCAACCGCGGCTTTCGGCCATTATTCGCCATTCAAGAGCGCTCCTGCTGGGTGTCCATTTGCCCCAGCACGTGCGATTGGTCACTAAATCTAAATTGCGCAACAAAGTGGGTAATAACTCCCAGACACATGAGGGAGGCACCAGCTGTGCATTATGGGCTCATCTTTAACGGGCATCAGTTGGCAGCTGACGAAAAAAGACAATAAAATGCCATAAGGTTTGGATTTGAAAAACTCATGAAATTAAGCATAAACCACTTTTGAATTGTCGTTTCCACCACGTGAGACATATACCCAACCTTACTATATCATGCGGAGTGCCAAAAGGAGTGTGTCGTTTGTCAAAAACGGTGCTGAGGTGTAGATGTGGTTACCCATTAAAATTAATAAGAAAAACTATCAAGGTTAACTTGCTGTGTTGTTGTGCAGGCTTCTAATCACAGAGTACTGTTTGACCGTCGGCAGTTTTTAATTTTAATTTCAAATGCGGTTTTAAGGACAGATAACTGCAAAGAACTTGTTTTAGAGATGCATTTGGAGAGTTGCGCCATGAAAACTTTTAAATCTGGACTGTCGGCGCACAGTACAATTCCACAAAATATTTCTGAAGGTTGGGATTAAAAGCAAAGGTGATCTCCAGTGCTAATCACAAGATCGCCAGTGTGCAAAATTCAAGGCAAATTTGCAAACTTAATTCGACAACTCCTTTGTGATATGATTCACGAGTTTGCACATTGTATAACTTATGCCACAATTCGAACTTCATTTTCACTTTGCCATCATTTCTTCAAAATTCAGCAGCGAGAGTGTGTTTTCTGGATATTTTTCGAAATATTCTGTCAATTTCTCGTGAAGGTAATTATTGAAAGGGTCCAAATGGAAGTTCTAAGCTCTCCTTCCGAAATGCATATGCGTGCCTGGACCTTCGTCAAAGTGTTGCTATTATTTAAGTTTAAGTATTGCTCTTTCTCTAATTCCTCGCGCAAATGGTGCAATTTGCAGATTTCATTGTCCCACAGACGGATTACGTCAAAGATGCTGCAAGCACATCCGAACTGTGGAGCCACTCTCGTAAACACGCCAGTCTATAATCTCGCAGTCACAATTCCCTCTGACCACGAAGAGGTTAGAGAGGATGCCTCATGGGGAGGAGGAGGAAAAATAGGCCATGTGATTCTCTGCCTGTAACCTCCTTGTCACATTTTGATGCATGTATCATTGCAAAGAGTTAAACTTGCAAATAGTTGTGGGGCATTCCAGTTGATGTTGCACAGACATAAAATCCACTGAAATTAGCACCATGAATGCATTGGCGACCGCAGCGAATTCCCGAACTGCTGGTCGATGATTCCCGTGAATGTTTGTGCCACGGAAATGTCGGCCAATGGCGATGGATAAACGCACTCTAAGAACAAAAT
>JASGXE010009804.1:0-62239 GCA_030068105.1 Sinentomon sp. SZTP_YWyxl
GATGCAATACAAGGCAAGATATGAAAATAACCACAATAATCTCATCAATGACTGCCCAATCAGGCAAGCCAGGTCAGGAGGAAGCTCATATAAAACAAACCCACCTTTTCTTTCTTGATTTTCCTGGAGTCTAGATCCTCTTTCCGAGATATGCCAACTGCATAATCGCTAGATCTGACCCTGTAATAAACAAACGAATTATCCCATTGAATCGATGCCAGAATTCGAGGCATGGATCACTGGGAAAGTGAACTGGGAAATAAGCCAAGAACCAGGATTTTATCTTTTCCTGGGTGGCGAAAGCAGATATAGGTAGGTACCTCCACCCAGAATCAATGCCAACTAGATTCAAATAGAAAAAATAAATTCCATCTGTGTGAAAAGAAATGCCAGGCAGCGAAAAAACGGGATTAAACTTTGCAATACCGGACTGCAGACGCATCCTTCTGATACATCCGACACAACCAATGCAGCCTTCCAACACGTCCGATGCCTCCCGTTATATCAAGCTCTTGGGAAACTGTTCCCCTTGAAGATTGAAAATGCACAGCTAAATTGGAAATTTTTCAAGACAGGTGTGGATTGTGGAATCATTTCCAAAACTTTCAGCAAAACTTTCAAGGAAACATTTTTTCAATGTCACGCACGGCTGGTGAAGATCATGAATTATTGAAGTCCAGCTCAAATTCCAAAAAATATGGCTGGTCAAAACACAAAGTACACACCTCTGTTCGTCGTAATAATACTCCTGAGTTGAGCCGCCAGAGTTGCCGTGTGCCGCACTGGCAGTGACGGTCCTCCTTTCGGTGACACCCTGCTGCTGCTGCTGTGACATGGACAGCAGCGAAGGAATCGGTGATCCAGAGCTCGAATTGTTATTGCAGACCAGACCACTTCCGTCCTTGTCCTTGGGCTCCTTCTTCACCTTTTCAGTGGCCCTCGTCCGCTCTCTATCTGGCCTGTCCCTGGCCTTATTATCGTAATCACGATCTCTTTCAGAGTAACGTGACGACACAGGGCCTGCAGATGACGGTGATTCAACTTGGTCACCATCTAAATAAAAATGTGATAGAAGAAAAGAATTTAGAATTTTGTGAAGTGCAATCGAAGTACGAAGTAGCATTTTCATTGGTCGTTCTTGTCCTAACTTTTACCGACAGAGTGAAGAGATCAAGAGTGATGGTCAAATCAAACTTGACAGCCTGTAACCCTGAGCAAAATACCAGAAAATATCACCAAATTGTGACAGCCATTAGTGGTTTCTGTGCTGCTATCGGCACCATAGTGTCACTTGAACCCGTACTTTTCTGCTGGTGTCACGGCATTATGACACCTGTGCTGTCAATTTTCGAGTTCCAGGTCATTCAGAGACACAGAACTCGGTTCAGAAGCAACTTAGTTTGTGGAAGTGTTAAATAGATTCGATTCAAGTCTGATGAGAAAAAAGCACCTCTCCCGCCGAGACTTGCACCCAGCAACCGATACTGAATTGTTTGGCAGCTTCTTGGCTGCACCGAGCACATTTTCACAGTTGAGGAAAACCAGCATCTCGTGTGGTGTGCACTTTGTCCAAAAGAATCCAACAAAAAGCTCGCACTGTTTTTGAATGGGCCACAGAAAGGGGTTGAGCATTTAATCTTCTTGTAAATGAGCAAACTGTTCAGCTAAACACCAAGAATGTCATTCTGTAAAAATCGAGAGCTGAATCGAGAATGTTTTCACTTTGCATCATTGCAATATCATAGGCCTAATTATTTGTTTCTTTCATCACCACACAACATGAGACCCGCAACCACTCTTGATAAAAACGGATGTAAGCACAAAGTTACTACGACAATCATTTGATTGCCATATCGCCGTGGACAAATTAAAGGGAGCTAAGTGTAAGAAACTTTAATTTCTACTCCTGCATTTTTCCATTTAAAACCCATTGTTGTTCATCAATATTTTTCATTTCTCTGTTTTCACTTTGCTCCCTTTTATTTGTCCAAGGCGATATAGCAACATGGCGCATGCCTGATTTGAATCCACATGCGGCAGAGAGAACATCATGCTAACTCCGAGATGCAAAGCAAATCTCACCATTTAAAACACGTGGATGCAGAGTTTACTTCGCAACTCTGAGTTTGCATTTCCCCCTTCATGATCTCCTGGCCGAGAGGGTTTGTCATGTGGGCAGTTCCACAAAGCCACCCTTGTCTGCATCATGATTGAGCAGAATGCAACAAGCTTTGTTGTTTGTTTTCATTTTTATGTCCTTCCTGGTTATTTTTTTAAAACTGGAAATCACGCGGAGTGGAGTGGAAATTGAAGTTTCATCTCGAGAATGCTCTTAGCAGGTGGTCTAACGATCTACTCTCCACATGGAATGGAGCCCACATTTTAACAAAATCGAATCAAACTCATCTGGTGAGAGCGATCAGAACTGAAACAATTCATCAAGTTTCGGCCTTTTTTTCACTACCTTGTGACTTGTGAGTTACTTTCTTATGTGAAAACCCTGCGTAAAATCACACATCACAGAAGGTTCCGAGAGAAAACACCAACTTACCTGGAATGATAATGACATTGCTTTCCCGTTTTATGCTTGCTGGAGGATTTGCTAACGACCGTGCGGATTGCTGGCTGCCGGGGACACTGGCAAGGGTGGAATCAGCATTGCGTCCTGCCGCAGCAACATTGTTGAGAGTTGAGGTTGCCGCCTAGAATGAGTTAAGAAATTGTACTTATGAATGAATGAGCTACATCAACTTCTGACTGTGGGGAATGGCCTTGTATGCTCACACGTTTGGTTACCTCCACGAGTTTTGCACACACTGAATGGTTACTTCCTCCAATATTTGAGGAACTCCTTAATCGGAAGAATTTTGAGGGAAATAGATTTTTTGATGCAGCCCAATGGAAATTGCCCATTTTTGTCTCATGGCTCCTTTGACAACAAAAAGTTTCGAAAATCCTTACTCCAAAAGGTCATTTTTGAGAAAGTAGACATGAGATACCGCAAGCCCTTTGATGACCCTTTTTTGAAGGCGTTCAAAAGTGTTCCAAGCTGTTATTTTGCATCTTTTTTTCCAGATCTGCTTTAGTTTCTGCAAATAATCAGTCACCATTCGTTTCAGTTGTCATTATGCGAGTAATTCAGCTTGTGCATCAGACTCAAACCTGCCCCGTCCTTTTTGCAGGTCAGTCACTTAGGTTGTTTCAAGAACCTAAGCGACCAATGGCTGGTGTCCAAAAACGATAGAAACCATATGTTCAAGGTTGGTCACCTACTCACCTCATGGAACATGTTCTCGTGAATCATGGTAGAGCGTTTGCTGTTCAGATATCCACTATAACTGGTGGCAAGGATATAGAGATCCTGCCGACTCTCTTTCTCTTCCTTCCGAACCTGGACGTGGAAAAAGGGAGAAAAGGGAAAACAGCATCAGGGAGAGTGATCTGGAACAAAACAAACCTGAATCCCAACATTTCCCTGCAGGAAGAAGCCCTTGAGAAATCACCATCTCAAAAGGCTGAAACTGTCAATAATTCCTTGACAGGTATTAGCCAATTTCTCCTGACAATGATCAAAATGTGACAAAAATCTGGAGGATTTGGCACAGCACTGGAGTTCAAAAATGCAGATTGCAAATCGGCAACTAACTTCCAAGTGCCTAGAATGAATTATGCACAAATTCAGAGTGATTGATTTAAAATCCCTGTCGCCGAAGGATTGAAAGTCACCAAGCTGTATTTTCGAGACACACGTTCACCAGAATTGAAAGGCTTTCAGTTTCACCACCTGACACAATCACAAAATATTAAACAGAGAAAAGGTGAAGCAGATCTACAGGGTTCCTGGGCATAAAATGCACTCTGCCAGCGTCCTCATTGTGCAAGTGAAAAGCTCAGGTGATTGGCAACAGAATTGCCAGAAACACAATTCCCAAAGCACAGAATCAGGGACATCCAGAAGTGCCAGATAACTTATTATCAAAGCGACCATGTAGGGTGCACCGACGAGAGGCCCTTCTAGACTATGCACAAAAGCCAAGGCAATTCTGTTGCAGTTAGAATTATTATTCTGTTGCAGTTATCTTGAACACCCTGCACTTGCTGAAAAATACCTGGTGTCACCAATAGATGCCACAACATAAGGTAATTCTGTAATGCCCTCATGATTGCATATTTTTTCTGATGAAAAAAGCAAGTTCTGCAATCGCCTCCAAGACAGAGCAAAATGCCAACCTTTTCAATCCTCTTCTCGATGACCTGACAGAGGTTGATCATCATTGGAAAATGAGGCAGAATTTTTATCAATATGATCAAGGCATTTCTTATTTGAACATAGTCCTTCGATTCCAAACAGACTATCAAACCCTGAAAGGAAAAAATGACAGCCGGTGTAAATTGGTAAAATTCTTCAACTTGATGGAGCCACTTCACTCAGATGCCGGACTCTTTGCATGCCTTAGTAGAAGCAAAACGTCACTTCAGGTAACATCAAATGGAGTTACGTTTTAATTCAAATTTCTGCCTCCCTTTCGAAAAATCAATTACACCAAAAATTCCTTAACAATGAGTTGCAGTTTTTCCAAATGGGCAGCAAGCTATTTTTTTCTTCTTGTTGTTGGAGTTCAGTTATGGCGAGATAGAAAAAGCACACAAAATGTGAAATGAAGTACCTACATCCAGCAGCGTTTTCCAGGGAGGTGGAAATCATGCTGTTACTGTTAACAGAGGGAACCACTGAATGTCGAACCGAAAAATTACTTGCAAATGCCGCCACGCACCATGGCCAAAGAGCGATTAAAAAGCAGGTATGATATTGTATAACCGGGTGAGCATATTCGACACTTTTCTTCTCAGCAGCAGTTGAATTATTTTAGTTCACATGCTGGGGGACCACAGTGGTTCTACAAACGATTTAGAACAGAATTAGAAAGTCTGTTCCAGAAGACACTTAGAACAGAGCAGACTGAGTTTTTCTGATGACAGAAACTTGACAGTCTCGGAATGTGAATCGAGATCCAACCACTGTGGAGGGGAAAATGTCGATCTCACCCCGTTGGGAGGGATTGCAAGTTAAGACAACCCTCCTCCTAGTTCACTCCCTCCTTTCTGCAGTGCTCATAAGGGGCAGGTTCCAATCACAAATAGAAACAAACAATGGAATGCTCTCCCACCTTTGTGATCTTGTAGTACCACTTGTGGCACACATGCCTGTAATTCTCATAGTTGACGTGATCACTCTCCTCTGGTGGCGGATGACTGACTCTGAATTTCGTCACAAATCCAGGAAAATCAGCACACTCCTGGAAAGATTAAAAAAAATGTGATCGATATCTCAATCAAGAACTCCCGCAGTGGGGATTGGGTTCCAACTTGAGGTAAAATTGCACTGCCAAGCAAATTTTTAAGCAAATGGGCCAATTTTGTAAATGAAGCCCATCTTTTAGGGCTGGGTTGCGGATTATTTTCTTTTTAAATGCAATTTTTCACACAAAAAGAAAAGAATCCGTGGCCTAAAAGATGGGCTTCGTTTAAAAATCGGCGCAATGTTTGCAACCTGCATCAATGTTTTTGGAAGCTGCAGTTACAGGACCAAAAATTTGTCTGCAGTTGAATTTTTCAGCTCAATCACAATTCCACACACGGAAAGCTCAACAGATATTTATTATGCTTTTTCAATTGCAATAATTTCTAAGGTCATTTTTCAGTTCAGGACAAGCACACACAATGGCCTATAATCTCGAACAACAGTGTATTAACAGCCAGGACCACTCATTTATGGAAAAAGCCAGGAAAGAGGCTTCGAACAAGCAACAAAACCATCTCCAAAACTCCCAACAAATATTCAAAAGTCAGAAAAAAAGAAAAAGTGCAAGAACAGCATTAAAAATATGGCAAGATGTGATGTGTAGAGAGCATACCTTGTCAAATACACTCTTATCGGCATGCCACATCATCACAGTCTCAAGCATACAGCAGAGCAGACGACCGTAACGGTTCGCTTCGTTCTCAGTGCATGAAGTTACCGTGTAAGTAATATCACAGAATATCTGAAAGAAAAAGAACGATAGAAGAAATTATGAGCTATCGCTAAAATGCTGACGATAGCCCCTGCGTGCACGATTTAAGATTTTATTCAGCCTACCCACACAATGCTCATCGAGTCTTCAGGAATGTTAATCCCGTAAAGTGGACTTTTGGAAAAATAATTAACATTTCAGTTTGGAAAGGGCACATGAATTCCTGACGCCATGCGGTTGTTGCTGGGTTGATGGCACAAATTCAGTCCTAAAAAAATCAATCACAATCATGAAAAGCTCAGGGTTACGGAATTAGCCATTCAAGACGGGGGCAAATCCATCGACCCTGAAACTGTTCATTAACGTAATGCCATCCAGAGGAACTGCTGAAATCTGAAAGGTTTTTTCTGCCCTGCTGAAAGCAATCGTTGGTAGATAAGAGGAAGGAGTTGATGGTAGATGAATGTCTAACATCTCGTTAACATGATAATAAGATAAGATATCCCTGCCACAATGATGCCAAACAAAGAGGGTTCAAGGAGCTGCTCAACAAGTGTACATTGGAACTGAAAAACACGACCCAGCCAGCAAAGGGAGCGTGCAGTTGCCGGACAGGCAGAAAGACGGTGATGGCCTGGCAGAAAAACCAAAATAACTGGCAGAAAAACCAAAAAAAGCCGGTTTCAAGGAGAAAACCCCTTTTTAAAATGTGTAATTAGTGACAAACGGAAAAACTCACCCTGTCGTAACAGATGAGGGTGGAGAAATTCGGTGTCTTCAGACGATGAATAAGGTGCACGAACTCTGCACAAAAGATGGCATCAGACGGTGTAAATATGGAGCGTGGGAACACGCAGATCTGTAGAAACTGAGTGATCGTCTCGTTCTTGGCAAGGTTGGCCTTCACTGACCGCTGGTGGAACCACGATCGGCTCTCCTCCTTCAGGCACTCCATGACCCTTTCGACATGTTCCTTCTGCCTTCGTTCTTCATCTAGAAGACGGTCGACAAGTGCCAAGCATCTCTCTTGTTCCTTTTTACGCTTGCTTTGAGCCTGGAAAATAAGATACAAGTATCCAAGTTCAAAGTTAGAAAATCCAAGTCTGACAAGATTCCCGCACGAGCATCAGTTTGATGAAGCTGACTAAAAATCCAAAATCTATCAATAATTTACACTTGTGACAGGGCTCCACCCTAGATTGTGATATCAGCAACACTGGCTGCCCCCAGACGAAGAAGACTGTCACATGCGAGGTGCAGCCATCAAGAGACCACCATTCCTGCTCTGGCTTCTAAGGTAAATTCTCGACTTTTTTCCTGTACTTCTCTACCACATCACCTTGTTTCCATGCACATAGACATAGGGCTTTTTTAAACCACTGGAAAATGGCTGGCCCAAGGACAGCCATCAAAAAGCAGAGGGTATCTACAAGGAAAATGCATTTTTAAAGATGGGGATTTGCCAGAATCAGCCAGAAATAATTCAAGTTCATCAACAGATGCACGAAAGGAGCTGCCAACTTTAGCTTATATTTTCCCCGCAACACATCAGTAACATGCTCTGAATCCAGTGGCACATTGTCCCAGTGGATGATGAATTCGTTTCGTTTGATTTGGCGTATGTTAGGCAACAGGTTACAGGATGTTTTCATTGTTTCTGTCTAAAATATCACAGCCAGCATAATATTCTGTGCCTTTGAGTACCAGGAGGCACAAAAAATAGCTGTGCCTGTCCAGGAAAATGGCATCGGAAACTTTGTCGCACGAGGATCCAGCCAGTCTTTTTCTGGATGGTGGGAATCGAGGTGTTACCACTATTTCGACTCAGAAAAGACCGGAGTGAATTTGCAATAGATAGGACCGAGTCCCTACATTCTCTCTACCTGACTGCCGAATTTAGCTGCTTACTCAGCAAGCCAAAGGAATGATGACTGGAAACTTCAACACAGCTCTTTGGAATTCTCAAGTGAAAAATCAACATTTTCAACCAGTTTCAAAAATGCATCGACAAATCACTTACTTCTGAAACAAGTACCTGGTCATAAAATTAGTACACACCAAGGCAAAAGTTGAGAGAGAAAAAGGCCGAGTCAAATTTTGCTGTTATTTCGAGTAGTTTGATCCCAAAGAACGAAATGGAGATCACTTTTTGCAACTATTTTTACACCTCGTTTTTTGCAACTAATTTGCACCTCGTTTCTTGCAACTATTTTTTGCACTTGTTATTGCAACACTTTTTTGCACCTCGTTTTTGCAACTATTTTTTCACATTGGCGTTTGCAAATTTTTTCAATGCAGCGGTTTTCACAAACTTCAGCAAACTCACTTTGTCCTGTTCATTTTCTCCTGAGAGTAGAGGAAGTTTTGGGAAATTCGCATCCCAATTTTCAGTGAATTGGCTTGTCGTCACTCAGCAGAATGAAAACTGACACCAACTGGTTGGTTGAAAGCCACCAAAAATTATTTCTTGACGACACAGTTTGTGCCAATAAATAAAAAGCAACTGTTAAAAGATCACAAGGCGATCAAAAGATATCAACAGGAATGTCAATCTTTTGAGAAGAATTTTCACACAGAAAAAGTAGAAAGTGTACATACCAATTCCTTATTGTCCAATGCCTGTGTAGCAGCCAACCTCAGGCGGGCTACCTCCTTTGCATAGGCATCGGAGGGAACCTTCAAATCGGAGAGGTTCAACGACCAGAAGGTGGCTACAAAAACTGGCGATATGTCACCCCATATCTTAGACGGGAGAACCGGGATGATTGGCTCGATTACTGGAGCCAAAACGTCGTCACGGACCTCCTTGAACTTTGCCTGCTTCTGAGCCGAGGACAGTTTCATACGCTTCGTTTCCTCCATTCGTGACTTGGTGGTGAAAAAGAAAGAAAGAAAGGAAGAAAATGTTACACCAACATGCTTGGCTTTTCCTGTGAAAGTTAAAATGCAAAAAGGCTAAAATTCTTTCGGTAGAGACATCATGACAGGGATAATGCTAAATCCAAGCTGCATCGTAATCTTTCGCCATTCACCTCAACAGAGAAAGTTTACCTCACAACCTGTAGTTGACAGAAACTTCATTTTGATCTCTGCACTGTCAGTTATTTGCCTTTGTGAACGAAAAATAGAGAAAGAATGCTTTGGGAAGGCCAAGGCAACCACACCTAAAAAGCACATGACAGAACCAATGTAATGTACCAATTGTGTTTAAAACTGGGCGTGAATATATGCCGCCAGGCTGAATCCACTGCCACTGGATGCTCCTAAAATAAAACAGAAATACAAAATAGTCCTCCGCTGACCTGAAAAATTAGGTGGTGCAAATGCAAATCCCATGGTTCAATTTTTTAATGAGCTCTTAGCCAGTGACAGCTGCCAGCTCTTTAACCATAACTTTTCCGAGTCAGGCAGCCCACGAACAGGAAACGGTTAAAGGAATGCAAAAAACAAGGCTGTAAATTTATGAACGGTTAGCAGCCTTGACAACAAGATACTAATGGTAACGGAGGACCGGTAGGAGACACCAATGGACCACGAACGGGAAGCATACTCAAAAGAAATGCAAAAAACAGGGCTGCTAAGTTTAGGAATGTTTAGCAGCCTTACAGTTTACCGACCCGTGCCGATAGGTTCGGTTAACCATCCCGAATATGAAATAAACTGCATCCAGCAATAAGGAATCCAACCTCAGGTGTGGCAGCAGTGCCAAAACAAGGTGATACTGGCTGACACCCAAAAAAAAACTTTTGGACCTAGGTACAAAGTCACCAACTCCAGAAGGTGACCATGCGGTCCATGTCAGCATATCTGCCACAGATCAAAAGCCAATCAGATAGGTAAGTTAACCATTTGACCATTAAGCACACTTCAAAACTTCAAACTTACGTTGATGGAATGAGCAATCTTCGGTCGTGCCAAGAAAAACATGACATCTATCGGCATGTGGTAGACGGTCAAGAGGTCGGCAATTGGCGGCAGACGTTGAACGTAATCTTCAGTGCTCAAGTTGAGGGCTAAGAAATTTCCAAACTGAACCAGTGTATCCTGGCACTGATAAAAAAAAACAAAGAAAACAAGTCTTACAGTTTCTCTTTTTCGCATTCATGACTACAAATTACAAAAACCAGGTGGAAGGCTTTCTTCTCGTAAATAAAAATTAATGAAAGCGGTCACTATTGAAGAAAGGGTCGAAGCGTGGGGGGAAACACTAACTTGAGGAAGAGGTGAAAACGATAACTTGAAACTGAAGAAGGGACAGAAATGTTAACTTAGAGAAGGGGCAGAAACGTGAGCTTGAAGAATGGGTGGACACGTTAACTTGAAGGAGGGGCGGAAACGTAAACTTGAAAAAGGGGCGGAAACATTTGCTTGAAGTAGTTGCAGAAATCCTAACTTGAAGAAGTGCTGGAAACTTTAACCTGAAGTAGGGGTGGAAACTTTAACTTGAAGAAGGGGCAGAAACGTTAACTTGAAGGGGCATAAACGTTTAAATTAAAGAAGGTGCGTTAATGTTAATTTGAATAAGGGGTGGAAACTTTTAACTTAAAGAAGGGGTGGAAACGTTAACTTGAAGAAGTGGAAACGTTAACTTGAAGAAGTGGAAAAGTTAACTTGAAAGGGCGTAAACTTTTAACTTAAAGAAGGGGTGGAAACGTTAACTTGAAGAAGTGGAAACGTTAACTTGAAGAAGTGGAAACGTTAACTTGAAGGGGCGTAAACTTTTAACTTAAAGAAGGGGTGGAAACGTTAATTTGAAGGAGTGGAAATGTTTTCATGAAGGACGGAAACGTTAACTTGAATGGGCCAAAACGTTAACTTGAAGAAGTGGCGGAAGCGACGATTAGAGACCGCTCATACCCCAGACGAGCTTGATTGTTTCCTCTCCACATTGGTTGAATCTCCAGAACATCGCAGTCCTGCCCTGAGAGCAGACTGGCAGCCGAGTGGTGATAATCGTGGCCGCATTGATACGTCATTCTACTCCAAATACAGACTTAATGAGGTAGAGTGATGCACTTGTACTGGGCATGCTGAGCGGATGATGGGACCGCAAGGACCCAAAACGTCAGGGCGTTTCAACCAATGTGGAGTGAGTGCTGTCATTCTCTGCATGACTGGAGCAATCACGGAAGGGAAATCGACAATGGTTAAAGCGACCTCGTCTCTGGATGCCAATCTTGTGAAAAATGTAATTCATTTTGAGCCAGATAATGAAACAAAGGCCAATAGGTGCAAGAACAAAAACCTGCACTTATTGAAGATTTTCAGCACGATTCCACCAAACAAAAAAATGTCAACAAAAAATAAATGAATGGATAAATAAATGAACAAATGCATGAATGAATAAGGAAACAATGTAAAACAGACTAATCGCCACGGGCACATTCTTTCGACGAGGGGCAAAGTTGTGGAAAAACGAGTACCGCACGGTGACACCAATGACATAAGTGTAAGGAGAGAATAAAAAGGAAGAAAATTTCACCAAGAAACAAATTTGCTCAAGTTTATCACGAAAAACCAATACCTTTTTCCTCCATTACCTGGTCATAGAGCTTCCCCACAAGCTTCAAGTGGCTATTCTCAGTTTCTCGATAGACGACACAGTCCCTTTGTTGAGATATCAAAATGCAAAGTGGAATTGCAAGGCCATTTTCCAGCAGGCAATCCTTCAGACGCTGGGATGATTTCCGAGTGTTCCTGATGTGGTTGAAATAGCTGGCCTGTCACGGTGAAGACAGAACATAATTCTTCGTAAAAAAAAGTCTTGAGACCTTCCAAGAGCACCCATTCAAAATTCAAAAATTCCATCATGTGCGCCAAAGGAGATTATATGGGCGCAAGTATGTATTGGAACATCATTAGAATGACAAAAGAACAGGTGTGATTTTCCAACCAAAATTTCAGAAAACGGCTTCATGCGAACAGCTTTTTGTTTTAAGAAAACGGCAGGTCAAATTTTAGCAGTGACAATCTGTTGTAAGCGAACACAAGAGAAAGAAAGTCAGTCCAAAGAGTGCCAAAGTGAAATTCCCTAAGAGTGCCTGTTCTTGTGAACCTTAACACTCGATTTGACACTGCTCATTTCAGATGGGGCAACGGCCACTTGTCGTCACTCTTAGTCACACAGCCATCATCACCTTATCTGCTTATTTTGAATTCTTCCAAATTACTTAGGCATGCATCACTTACATCGTGGAAATAAAAATCCAGTGAAACATTCAAAAGTAACGAATTAATGCATTTAGATTTAGTTCTTGTAAAGATCGGAGATTATGATAAAGTTGCACACACTTTTTTGTTCACATTTCTCCATTTGGTTCGTGTTTCGCACTACACGTTTCAGGGCGTCATGCTGCATCCATCATCAGGTGCAGTGCACACAACTGAGCAGACGACAAAAACAGAGGCAAAGGCAACGGGTCATGGATGTCGTGTTACATGATTACCCCATGCTGTTTGTTAATAAATCAAGTAATATGGCATGTGTGAACCGTTGCCAACTTCGCCTTCGTTGCTGTCGTCATCTGCTCAGTTGCCTGTAATGCATCTGATGAGCATAATGCAGCAGTGCGAAACTCAAAACCAACAGCGAACATGCCAGCAAAAAGTGTGTGCAATTTTTTTGGTAACCAAATTAGATTTGGCATGTCGAGTTCGAGTTAAAGTGGAAAAATCACTGCAGAAGTTATACCTAGACTTACCTCATTTCTGAGCAGTTCTCCTCCAGCCATTGCATCAAGCTGCTCTTTCGTTATCTCATCAGCAGAGTCAATTCCTGCCATCTTCTGAACGATATCCTTCAAGAGGAGAAGATCCAAGCTGAAACAAACAAACAGGATGATCATTGCCAAACACCTAAACAACGATCACAACCAGGCAGGCACAAAATGCAGACAGTGTTATGAAAATAAAGCAAAGTTTTAATTTGCCTTCGTTGCAGATACAAGGGTATGTGCCAACTGCCACAGGATGTGAGCCACGCCTTTCACTTCCTAAAGGCAATCAGGGATTGCATATCAGGGGGTCATCAGTACCTAACTTTATTCGGACCAGAGCTAAGTCCAGCTTAAACAGTTAGTTAAACTCAAATCAGATTTGGCTTATTCAGTTGGTTTAACTGAAGATTTGGCAATTTGGCATTCAATGTCCGATATTATGAGTTAGGACACCATTCTGTCGAAATTTCACCTAGTTTTCCTGCATAACTTGCAGAAATGGATATAAATTAAAAGAGTACAAGTTAAAAAAAAAAACAGTTTTCAACTGACCTCCTCTGGCACTTCAGCTGATTAGCAATATACTGCATCAATCCTGCCAGTTCAAGACTGTATTTCTTGTAGATAGCACCACAGAAACTGGCCAGTGACTGAAACCAAATTGACAGTGAACTCCCGTCATGTTTTGTCTTGTCACGTTCAGGATTCGAAAGGGCTTCAATAATACAGAAGCTCAGGACATCATACGAAAGATTTGAAAGGTACTTCAATGAGTCGACAATCGGCACGATCATGTTGTCATACATCTGCACTTGAGAGAGTATCTGGAAAAGGAATTTAACAAAACAATGGAGTCAGTGAAGAAACACCATTGCAGGAGGAAAGGAATATAAACTAACACCGCTCCTGTAGAGGAAATTAAGAAAAATTCACCTGTATGTCTTGTATCATTTTAGGCTCCAATACAGAAAAGACCAAAGACTCAAAACATGATGTTAGCTAAAAATCAAGTGTTTTTGACGACCTTATTTAGGGGTGATTCCCTCTAAAGATACAAAAAATTAGAGAGGAAACGAACGGTCGAAAGATCATTATGAAGTTATTTCGGTAGCTCATTCTGTCATTTTAATCACACCAATGGCCTTGAAGTTGGATTTTTCAGAACAAAGTCACACGACAGTTGTGCCTTGCCAAGTGCTTCTTTCTAAAGCTTCATTTATGTTTTGTTTAGCCATTCGTTGTTTTTTATTTTCTGTTTTTTTTTTTTTCATTTTTTCTTCAATCATTTTTTTAAAGTTCATTTTCAAATTAGGCCAATGACAAATCAATTTTGGAGGCAAGTATCACAGCACAATTCACCAACTGTGTACAGTGCTGGTGAACATCAACATATTGTTAAACTTGCGACACACCTCTTCAACGCAATTGCAAGACAAACCGTACCCACGAGTACGAATGAACAACTCGACATTCTGACATTCTCTTTGACACACAGGCAAAACAAAATTTCACATTCATGTTCACAACTTCAAACACTCACATGTTCGAGGATGACGATTGGTGAGCTGTGAGAGAATTTCCCAATCAGCCTTCCAATTGGTTTGACATTCTCTTTGCTGACCCTCTTCATAATAAACTTAATCTTCTTCAGTGAATCTCTCTTTTTGCGTATCATCGAAGGGTGATAGAGGTAGCTGTCACGTTTCCACGTCCCATACAAATGATACCTATGATGGATATACAAGAAAAGATTGAAATATTAGCCAAAGAATCAGTTCTCATCATTGAAAAGATAAAAAATTGTGTAAAACAAAAGAAAGTTGTGGAAAAATCAGAGGGAATCATTGTGGATGAAAAGGCAGAAAAGTTGAAAAACAGGAAGGAAAAGTTGTGAAAAAATGGGAGAGTAAACTGGGGAAAAACAAGATGGAAAAGTTATGAAAAAAAACAAGATCGAAAGTCAAAAGAGAGTGAGGTAAAAAAGCGTGGTAGGTTGCGCAAAAAAGGAGAAAGGGCTGTTAAAATGTGAGGGAGAATTTACGGCCTTTAACGCCGTCTTCATTTTCTGGAAGGGCGTTTGATCAGGCTCAGCCACCTAAATTTCCCAATCCTTCTCACAGAGTTCCCACTCCCTCCCATGGAATTCCTCAATGCTTGTAATAATACTGCAGGGGATATCTGTATATTCCAAATAAGGGACCGGATATGATTCTTCCTACTAATGCTATGTGCACCCAGCATTGGTAGGAAGCGTCAGTTTGGTATTTTCTTGGCCTTGTCTTGAGAGTTTTCCCGAAACAACAGAATCCGCTATTCCACATCTGGGGCCAAAGTGGCCTCAAATTAAAGGGCGTGGTCTGACAACCTGATAGGATTCCCCAGATCGAAACTTTCCATCAATTATCACCGCGACGGTGCGATGAAAATGTAAAGGAATCAGAGAAGGATACATCGTGAGAAGGCATGAGAAAAATGGACCACTGTTCGCGAAACATCACTTCCATATCCACGAACGTTTAGTAACCTGTTCTCCTTATTTTGAAGTTCACTTGCTAACCAGGGTAAAACCATGTTCAGGCTAAAACTAACCTGTGCTGATAGTTCAAGATTTTGACCACAGACCACACTTCTTCTGCCAAGCAACAGTTAGCATCGGTCAGCGATAGACCAGGAAGTATTACGTCGTCGATGACGTTCAGAACTTCGTAATATAACGGAGGTAGGTGGGAGTAGGTCGTTGGGGAATATGCAGCAATCTCAGCAGATATCTGAAATTAGAACGATAAGTAAAAATAGAATGATAATTTCGAAAGGACTTCACTGCACGAAGCTGATAAGTGTCCTGCCCTAAGAGCTTGAAAAAGGTCACAGAAGTCATTGGAGAGGTGTTGGTTGGTGCAACCGGTTCAATCATAAAGAAAAGTATCAAACCAAACGGAAATTTAGCGAATAGAAGCTACGAACAGAAGTCTAGTGTCTCAGCCAAAATCACTAGAAACAAACGAATTGTCTTTCGTCCCTTCAGCTTCAAATAAAGTGTGTTGTACCCACAGCAGCAATGGAATGCAGGAAAATGACTCAGCCAAGCCAGTATGAAAGAAAAAAATCCAGAAATTGCAGATGGCAAACTTTACATAATTTCGAAAAAATTCAGGTCGTTCTAAATTTCTCATCCATTTAAGCCTGCATGGATCCGATGCCTGTCAAAGTGGGCAAGCTGGAGGTGTGGAGGAGCATCCTGTCAAGACTGGCCAGATAAAAAAAACTCCCTCCGTTTAACTACCCATAAGAACTTCTGACCAAACAATAACTAACAAAAAAAAAATTTTTTTTCAACAGCTGTGTGAAAATGAATATTCTCATGTCTTCAGACAACATCCGGGGTTTGCCTGGCTTTTTGTAGTTTTGTAGTTTTTCCATTTCATATCTACCCTGAATATTTCTGCCCACATACTTTGCAAAACAAGGGAACTCCAGCCACAGGCCTCCTTGAAATTAGTTGGGCACACCACTTGTAGCATCTGGCTCCGATCTTCAACAAATATAAATCGACAAATAACAATCAAATATAAATATAAATCAAAAAATATAAATATAAATATAAATATAAACAAACAAATATAAATCGGTCAATGGCTACTTTGATGGGGAAGTGACTTGAAAGGCCAAGAATGACTGATAAAATTATCATACCTCATCGAGTATGGCCTTGCACAACCTAATGACTTTGTACATCAGAATGATATCGTGAGAGATAATATGCGGCCCAAGTGCCTTCAGCATGGGAAACACAGTCGAAGGCAATTCTTCAAGTTCGTAGCATTGCACACCGGCCAGCTGAGATGGAGGGCCGGGTGAAGGTGGCAGACGTGAGAACACTTTTGACGTGATGCTGTGTCTGAAAAAAATGTGTGTAATTCAAAAATAAATAGTACAGATTTTGTGTTTGACTTCAAGGTGGAACTGAGAGTGCAAGCAGAATATGCACATGTCTGAATTCTGTTGAACTGTGAAACGACTTAGGGAAGTCTTTCAATACGACTGCGTAATCTGCGTAAACTGCGAAAAATGGCATTCAAAAACGCTAAAACGCAAATGGTTAAAGCAGACGTTTTTTGCTTTGAAATGGTCACTTTTGCTTCATGGACACTCGCACAAAACTTTGCCATTTGGCAAAAACGTTGCCCTTTGCATATCTTCAGAGCAATTCAACCGACATTTGAAACTGGTAACCCCACCTACCAGCTGTGCGGTTTGATATGAGAGAGGTAGGAACAGTCTGTTTGAAACTCAAATTGGAAATCATTGCACTGATGGTGCGGTGCCGTCAATTGGCCACAACTTTTGCAACAGCAATTTGCTTTGCTCAAAAGTAGAACCATGCATGGGAGACAGGCAGCCAGTGTAGGCAAAGAACTTTGGCTTTCTAGATCACTTGATAATCTGTTATTGTGCTACGAAAGCAATTTGAGCATATGTGTTACGAATCAGGAAACACATTGATAATCGCCGAAGGACAATCACAATGGGTATGGCTCTTACTCTTGTCAGAATATTTTGGAATGGCTAAAAACAATGTCACAATGAGCTAAATTTTAACTTCAACATGCAAAAGCATCTTGACAAGTAAAACAAGATAGGGATAACCAAAGTGCCCCACCGATGGCGCAGAGTAGACACAAATGGGCTGGCTAAGGGAGGCAAGGGTGTCGGCAACATTTTCAAAAATAAATGGTGATGCTATATGTGGTGATGCTTCTTGAGATCAATCCAATGCAAAAGAAGTTTTTCCAAAAAGTTTCTTTGGACTAAAAGTGTTCGCATGAAGTCTAAAGTCTCCCATCTCTTTCCAAAAGTGCATAACACTGCTGTTCGCAAGTAGTTCCAAACAGGAATTTTTACTGAACAATGCTCTGCAAAAATTCAGTAAAAAATCACCAAAAATTCCAAGGAGGTGGCAAGTGAAGTCAAATCAGTTCAACAAAAGCACCAATCAACTCACTTGGTGTAGACGGGGTGCATCTTGTAGTGAATAAGCTGGGAAAGCGGCTCCGATATAGAAAGGTTCGACGTTGCGTAATAATCGGGCATCCTCTTCATCAACTCCAGACTTTTCTCCCAACATCCCAACTGAAGCATGGCCTGCAGGAGCAACAGCTTCTGATTACAGCTAGCTTTACTCTGCAAAGAAAAGAAGTCGTTGACCGCTAATTCAAACTCAAATTACAGATAGGCAAACAACAAAAACACATTACCTCCCAAACTCACCCACACATTCTCCGGGAAACCATACATTTTTGTGGGAGCACATTTCCATAATTTCAGCACATGCACCACGACGTCAGAATCACAAGGAAAAGGCATAATAGAGCCAGTTTTCGTTCGTAACTTACAAGAATAAATTTGCTACGTTTCGGTTGCTCGAGAAAGGTCCACGTCTGTGGGACCGAAACATAGCAAGTTATTTTTGTTAAGTTGCGAATGAAAACTGTCTCTATTGTGTCTTTTCCTTGCGTACATTTGCATTTATTCTGTCGGGGGAGAAACACCTACAGTTCCACCACACGTGTTGCAAGCCATTTTAGCTAGGGACTGACCGATATGACTTTTTTCCGATAATACCGATTTTCCGATAATCTTACGTTTCCGATAACCGATAAATACCGATAACCGATAGTTTATTCCCCAAACTTTTTGCAGATGCAAGTAAGAGTAGAACTGTAGATTTGCTTGCAGGCGTGAGTTTTGCATGCAACTCTTTGCTGAGTTTCGAGTTGATGGGGTTTACAGGGGGCCATTGCATTGGGTGTGAGCATGAAAAAGAGCATACATGGGAACTGGCAAAGTTTAGGCCAGTGTTGAGGAGTGGTAGCCACAGGTAAATTGCCCGAGAGCCATGCAAATTTGGTTTTATTTTTCCATGAAAATCGTTTTTTAGTTTTCGAAATTATTTTTTTTTTCGTTTTTAGATTACAAAATTCGTCTTTTTGTCCTGTTGAAGATTTCAAAATTCGTTTTTTTTTTCAATTTCTAAAATGCCAGTTTCATTTATAAAGCAAAAATGGCACTCAGTGTGGTGCGGGACTCTTCAGAAAACCAAACTGCCAATCTGCTTTGGGCAAGGTGGTGCCAGACCACATGCACACGTGTCCCCTGTGCAGGGTTGACTACATCTCACGGTCCCCTGGGCAAGCAAGGGAATATGAATAGAAACGCCCCACTGAAAGGCCTCAGCACACAAAACGCAAGCACAAAGCTGGCCCAACAGGTCCAGCCCTGTAAATCAAGGCAATAGCACATTAGATGACATCCGGGCTCAGAAGAGCAGCCATCCTCAACGGCAGCACCCCCACTCACACAGCAGCCACCTTCCATATACAAGCCAAGGGGAACAAAACTCGAAAACCGGCCATGCATGCATGGCAAAGCCCCTTCGAAAACCAAAACGCTGAACCACCTGCTGGCGCACTCCCACAGCACCCCCACCCATCCAGACAAGCAGGCCTTCATCCATGCAAAAATGCACCATGCTTGCAACAAAAGCGTACCTGAGGCAGCCCTACCTTGTGGACAATGAGCACCTTCATGCATGTTCCCACCACAAAGGTCACATTGCCATGCCATAGAGTTTTGCTGTAACACCACAGACGATCCAAGATCATTCACCTGCTCAAAGCAGGTTGAGACCATGAAACAGAAAAATCTTGTCCCAAAGGCCATGGAATGCCCTTATTCACTTGCCACTGTCTTTTGAAATCGCCCTCTCAAAGGGTGAAACCCTATTAGACCAAGTTTAATGCCGGCCGAAATAACAAAAGGAGAGGAGACGATAAACACAAAGTCTTGCACAAGAGAACAAAAAAGACTGATTTCAGAAAACACCTTCTGGAAGTCATTTTCTGTCAAATGACATGTGGTGCCATCTACAGCTTTAAATCTAAGCAAAAACCCACAGCTGAGTGCTGGTGCCGGCCAAACTTCCCAAAATTCGTTGTGCCACACATCCCACCTCTTGGGGCCGCCTCCAGTCATCAAGGCACGGCCTCAAGTTGGGGTGTACCGGATATCCGGCCTATCCGTCGAACTTTTGATATTCGGTGAAGTATTCGGCTCCGGCCGAATAGTTTCAGGTATTCGGCACTCTCGCGGCCGGATAAAGAACAGATCAGCGCAGGTCCTCACTGGGCAACGTCTGGGAGGAAACTGACATTCTGGGAGGAAGTCAGTTATTTTATATGCAGTTCGAAGCCAGTTGACCTTGAGCTTAAAAGTGGGTGGAGTTTGCGCACATGCAAAATCTGGGTTGGAAGCCCCTCCCACAAGCAAGGCAACAGCTTCTCCCAGCATATAAAAGGAAGATAGCTGGAGGGGAACGTCATTCTGTTAGAAGAAGCAGAGATGGTGCCTGATCCGAGGAGAGGTTCAAGTATTTTTGCTCACATTTTTTGGAACATTTTATATTTTTTACCTGTGAGAGAGCTCTCTTTGCAGTGTCCGGAGCGGATCATTCAGGTCTGTTCCGTCTGTTTTGGCTGCGCCCACGTCTCTTTTGGCAACGCGCAGGTTTGTTTTTTTTTTCCGCGGGTGGTTATATTTTGGCAGCGCGCTGACCTAAATTAGCCGCTCACGGATCCAGTTTGGCCAAGCATGGGTCTTTGAAAAACAAGCGAGGGTCAATTTTTCCGCTCGCGGGTCTAATTCAGCGCCGCGCGCTGGTCTATTTTGGTGGCGCGCGGGTTTTTGTTGGCCGCGCGAGTGTCTATTTTCGACGCACGCGGTTTTAATTTCATCTCGTGCGGGTGCTTTGTTGCACGCGCGCGGGTCTATTTTTGTCACGCACGGTCTATTTTAGCCGCGCGCGGTCTTTGTTTCACCTCGTGCAAGGCTTTATTGGTCGTGCGCGGATCTATTTTCGCCGCGCACGGGTCTATTTAATCCGCGCGTGGGAAAAAATTCTTCACAGGATCCGGGCCCTAAATGTCCAAATTTTTTAATATCCGGCCGGATATTCGGCTCCGGCCGGATACCTTCGCATTGTATCCGGCCGTGAAAATATCGGCCGAATTTACAGCACATTTTATCCGGCTGGTATCCGGATCCGGCTTTTTTGCTATCTGGTACACCCCTGGCCTCAAGTCATCACAGGCTGTGCCAGGTGAAGTGTCCCGTCTACACAAGGCTCACTCTCCCCATCTCTCCCCTCCGCAACTCGCTCCGCCGGAACAGACAAGGTGCGGAGAAGAATGTGCGCCCGGGACACCGCAAGTTCAAAACCTCCAGCACATGGGCGGTTCTGCATCAGATGCGCAAACATCAGCAACACGGCCCCCATTTGAAAACAAGCTGTCTTCATGTGACCAGTTGATGCAACAACTTGAGCCAAAGTCCACACTGTACGGGTTTCTGATTGCCAGAAGTTGCATTTTCTTTGAGGCAGCACAGTGACCAGCGTTTCTTTCTTTTTTTTTTAAATAGGCAAATGAATTCCCTTGGCTCTGGATGTGTGTGCGTATGCGCGCGTGTGTGCGTATGCCGGCTGTCTTTTCATTCATCAAATATGTGCAACAGAGGCCTAATCCCAGCCCCCCTTTCTGCTTACATTATAATGTTTGAGTCAGGATGGGATTGGCGGTTGGTGGGATTGGCGGTTGGTTGGAAAGGGATTGGAGTTGGTCCTGATTCATTTGGGTACCTGCAGAAACACACATTCTTTGTTTGCAAAGGGGAATGAGGATGGGCGAAGGGGGTTAGACAAGGACATTCACATTTCACACCCACAAGTGGAGACATGGGGGAACTGTTTGGTGGAGCGCACATTTTGAGACAAGGAAAAAAACTCTTTGATGGACCGCCATTCAATCCTAACAATAAAATCAAAAATAATTTCTTCTCTGGCGCCACAGAAAAGGGAAAACATACCTCTCTCAAAAATGAATAATTATTCCCTTCCTGGAACTCGTTTTTCAATACTACCGGTACCGGTAAAAAACCGATATTATCGGAAAAAACCGGAACCGGTATCGGTATCGGTCAGTCCCTAATTTTAGCTACACTTTGGCCTGCATGCACTACAATATTCTGCTGAAAATTCCAATATTGTGAAAGCTCATATTCTCAGCATGAACTTCAAATTAGTTATAGAAACATCTTTGTTGTAGACTTTCTTCTCTTACAGTGGAGGGATGTGATCCATGGTTTACCCGTAATTGTGGGTGAAATGCTAAGTCAGATGAAGAAATACATGCAAGTGCTTTTACCCGCAACTTTACTCAGACTAGATTTCTCCGACGTAAGGGAGAAAGAGATAAAAAGCAAATAACGAGGAGAAAATCTCACTCTCGCTGAAAGGTGATAAAACAGACAAAGTTGCTGTGCGATCAACAGCCAGCCATGTATCCTTGTGAGGGAAAAGAAGCACAAACCTCTTCGTTGGCTTCTTTGGGATTATTTGCCACCTTAGCAGGCTGCTCTTCGTTTGATCCACCAAGTGTGACAACCATCAGTTGATGCAGTTCATCCTTGGCGTCCAACACCTGCTTCTCAAAATCCTTCACCATGACGTCATCGGCAGGTTTCAGCTAGAGGTAGGTAGGTACGAGGCATAACAAACAACAGAAATCAAACACCATTCAGGAATCAAATGTCACTGGTGTAACTGATGGGAATCAAGACTACCTTTTACAAATACCTAGAAGCTAAAGTTTAGCTAAGGCAGATCTCCCTACCATTAAAAAGATACGACGGAATTTTGTGAAAAGGGAATGAGCACGGAAAAATGATGTGCCTTTCTTTTCTTTTTTCCACATTTTCTTCAGCCAGTAGACATTTGGGAAGCCAAGAAAATACTTTTTTGAAACACAGTAGGCCTAATGAAATTGAGTCATTGGTACGAAACTCATGTCTTACGATAGAAATCCCTACAATTTTGGTCCTTTTTTCCAACAAAATTCCTTTTTCCTGTGCCACAAAAGCATGGATCCAGTGACTCGCAACAAAATCATTCCATGATGCTTCTCGTGAGGCAAAACACCATTATGTGTAGTTTCCCACAGTGTAAGTTAAACACCATTGTCACTGTTACAGAATTATGAGGGGACAAAAAAATCATTTTTCGCAAGGCAAGAGTAGAAAGGGCAGATGTTCGGCAACTGTTATGCACTGAAAAAACTCAAAAACAGGTACCTAGTAAAATTTTGGAGCCTGAGGAGACTTCTCAGTTCTCAATACCACACAAGACAACATTAACAAAGGGCTGGGCAGTCACGGATAAAGATAGACCTGGACAGAAAACGAACACTAACAAACTCTAAAATACCTACCTAATCTTTGAAAGTCTGCTGTTCAACTATTTTTCCATTTGGAAACCTGTTACCAGACTCATTGTTCGAACATGTACCCACAGTTTCGAGTCAGTCACGCAATAATTGGGACAGATTTCAGCCTCCTGGTAGATAAAAAAATGCATTTATTTTGACAAAAGAAAAATGAAATTTTAAGCCTCCAAAACGAAAGTGACAAAAATAAAATTGTAAATTCCGTGTCCCCGACCACAACAGGCCCATTTCTTTTGTCACACTCTGGATCGACAGCTCAACTGGCACTAACATACCTACAAGAGAGAGGCATAAAAATGTGGAAATGCTTACCGATGAGTAGATCGAATCCAGAGTGAGGACTTCATGCTGAATCAAGATGGCCACCAATCTGTAAAGTGAATCAGACTCATTCCCCGCTCCTCTATCCGCTTCCCTGCTACTCGTTCCCTCCCCATTAGTTTCACCATCTGCATCACCAGGCAGCAAGGACAACTTGTAGAGGAGAAGCTCAGAGATCACGTTGGGGTCACTGGCATACATCTTGACGATTGGGACGAAGAATTCAAACTTCATTGGACTGCATTCGAATGACTCAAGGATAATGTCCAGCACACGGTTTGGGTCCAAGTTGAAACACCCTGTAAAAAAGAGAATGACAAAGTACGAGTTCGTACACACAATACAATGGCGGATTCAAAATAAAAAAAAAAAGACTGGGAAAAGGATCAGTGGAAGATGGATGGAATTGTTTATACATTTTTGCCCCCCAGTTCGTACTCACAAAAATGCCAAGTCCATGGCAGTGAAGGTAAAAGGGCAAAGCGCAACTCTGATGTTTGGCCACCAAAGCGACCCCCCGTCACAGGAAAACCAAGAATGTTGGACAACAAAGTGACGCCGTCGGAGACAAAATTAACAACAATGGAATGCGGAGGAAAGCCCAGAGGAAAGCCCATCATTGGCGTTTTCCAATGATCCACAGCATGTCCCATGGTCACTTTGGTGATGGGGTTTTTCATAGTGTTGTCCTCACAGCTTTCCCCAGGGTGAAATGAATCACAAATCATTTTCCCACAATGAGAAAAACAAATTCAACTTGGAAGATTTCCAGTGATGTAAACTCCTGAGATGTGTCATGTGTCCAATTTTCTCATTTTTGCAAAGCCAACAAAGCAAAAAATGAAATTCCCACGAAGGTCTGGACGTAGACTTACTGAATGACAAAAAATGACTTCAATATTTTCATGGCATTTTTCAGTTTCCCCAAATTCAGCGGTATTTGAAACCGATGATTTGACGAATCAATAAGCTTTACAGAACTGGTGCTCGTAGACTCATGACTGGATTTCTAGTTCAAGTTCAAGTTGTCCAGCAAGCCCCAGCTCTCGTGAGCCAGACGGTGACAGCAAAAATTAAAAATAAAACGACATAAAGAATACAAGTGCCACGGAATGGGCGAGCCAGATAAAATTAATAAATACATGGGAACACCAGTAACGTAACACGTCTCCGCTAGAACCCAGCAAGAGCCGTCGTTCCTGGGACCCGAAAAAAGAAATATAACACAGAAAATGAAATGAAAAGTAGTTGGCTAGATCGCAAACGGACCTTCAGGACAGTAGAGAAAAGAAATTAGTAAGGTTTGAGGACAGGAACAATGAGGTCAAGGACATCAGAAAAAGCAGGATTTCTAGCAGATAGCTAGACATCCTAAAGACGGAGAGGAAGAAATTTAGGACAGGACTCGAGTTTTAGGACAGCTAGAATAAAAGTGAAGGTCAAAGGATACGATCCATAGAGGAAGAAAGTGAGCTACTCACCCTAGGGCCCCCGGCAGCAAGCGGGTATTCTGGCACAGACACCAGGGCCGGGCCGTAAATACTGACTCATGACTGGATTTCAAAAAATAATTTGGAATCCTCAGGATAATTTCTGACATGTTCCTCTCAGGCCGATTCAAGATCATCTCTAACGATGACAAGCCGACCTGATGTGCGTTCGCATGATGAAAACAGCTGAGCTGCCAAAGTGGCGGCCTCATAAAGTTGACAATTTTGTTCTGGTTGACAACCCAACGAAATCTCTTATTTTTTTTGGCTAAAACCTAAAAATGGCCCGATGATTTTACAAAATCTTCTGCGTGTGATGATGGCACGTTTTAAACATCAGTGATGTCCGGAGAGCAAGCAGCTCGACATGGTGCAGACTTGTTGGTTGAATTTTATCACAACATTTCAGGAACCCCACGCTCCCATCGTCGGGTGACTAAAACAGATCTGAAAAAACAGAATCTGACGCCACAAAAACTTTCGAGGATACTGAAACATTGTGATAACATTTGACCAACAGAGACGTTATCAAGTTCTTAGCAGCATTGTTTACCATGGCGAAGATGAGCCTTGTGCATTCCTCGAGAAGAAGATGGATAAAGTTATCACCATTGTAAATACTGACTCCTGAACATGCAACAATTCACTCTCAAGATATTACATCAACGGATCCAAATGTAGAGAATGGAAGGCACATGGAAAATCGTCTTGTTTTCAGAAAAACAAGAAGTTGACAGGAGAAGTTCATGGGATACCATTTTGATGGTGTTTAAATACCTAAGACGATGAATCACCAACGCAAAAAAATAATTAGGATGAAGAACAAAGCACATTTTTCGCCGGTGAAATAAAATTAAAATTTGACAAAAAAAGAGAAAGTGCAGTCACAAAACGAGGGGCGGTCAATTAAAAAATGAGAATTGCACCGAAATTTGCATTTGAAATAAATTTTTCCACTTTGGCATCAACCTTTGGTTCGTTTCAAGGTACTTGGCTGATTTTCAGAAAAATGCCCTGCACATTTTTTATTTTATGGCCATTTCAAAAAAACCATTAAGCAGATGCAAGGCAGAATTTGACAGTTTGATTTACAGGTGTGAAAAGATGGGAAACAAGAAGTTTCTCCACACCAAGGTTTTGAGACACAAGAACCGGCACCCAAAAAATAACATTTTTCTTAACATTTGACTGAAATATCTGCACAGTTGTCACAAGAACATGAGTTTGGTGCCCCCGTGGCGAAACAAGTCTTTTTTCAATTCCTTCACCTGGCAGATTGAGCCCCATACATCTGGCTAAATGAATCTTACACACATATTCCTCATGTTTTTAAAAATGTCATGGAATGCGAAATCTGCATCGGAAAAAACTCAAATTCGCCAAAACACATTGAGACGAATCAAAGTTCGACGCCAATGTGGAAAAATTCAATTTAAAACAAATATCGGTGCTGCTCTCATTATTTATTGACAGCCCTTTGTAAGCATGGAATACAAAGCTAGCAACACACCAATGAGCGACTTTATCACTTCCATGATGTATTCCGGTGTTACATCGTTCACATCCTGATTCAACTCAGTGAGCAGCTTAGCGTAACCTTCACTTTCCTCACGCAAAAGGTTGAACTTCTGTTGTTTGTAGCTAGAAACGATAATAATGTGAAAAAATACAATTAGCAATGTTTGAAGAAGAACCAAAAAACAAAGTCGATTAAGACCTCCTAAACCATAGGTCGACAACTGCTCCGTACAGCAGCTCGTCACGTCAATCGCAGCATGAATATGGTCATCATAAACGGCACACATCAGTAGTGCTATGCCCTCCTAACTTCAAGTGGTGAATTCATGCAAAAAGGCAAGCTATAAACTTGGTTGACATTGGGCACAAATAACATTTGCACTTAAACACAATTTTATTGAGAATGCAAAGCAATTAAATCAAAGCTGGAACCAGTTCTAAGGCTCAAACGAATTGCACACAAAGTGTTTACTGAACAGATTAATGTGGGCAGCTCAGAAACTAGAAACCGGTAACTAAAGTGCGTTCATTTTCTGAATGGTCCGCGCCAAAAACGCAGCAAATCGAAGGTGGGAACAGGGGAACGACAGTGGTGTCCAAATTGTCCAACATTCGTTGCCTGCATGTCAGAGATTTTTCATTTAAGCGCTATTTTCGAATTGAAAATCGAGAAAGCCTTTTGGTTCAGTGGTAGACTTCTGGTCTGTAGAAACGAATATCGTGGGTTCGAATCTCGTCATCGGCAAATTTTCTCAATTTGCGTTTGGCACATGTTTGCACATATCACAGATGGAAAAGCCACCTAAACATGATTTTGAAATTTTCCAGACATGAAAATGTGTGCCTGTTGTCCAGTTGTTGGTACCAACAGCAGATGTGGCCTCACGCCATTGTAGGTCGGTGCCAATTGCCATGGGAGGGCCAGCGAAGTTTCGGTCCAGCGCTGCACACTAGAAGTGCACATTTTAAATGCAGGAGTGGAACGACCAGCAAACCAGACAGATCGTGGTCACAGAAAATTGAAAAAATTCCGAAAAGTAGAATTATCAAAAGATTGCGAGGTGGAAACCGACAGAGTTTCAAAAATTATTGAGGCTCCCAGCTCAAAATCTCCGATTCCCGATTTTTGCACTAATTTGCTATCCCTGTCAGCAAAAAGGGCGTGGACCATTTTGGAAATGAACAGACTTTTGCTCAGAAATTAGCTATTGAGAAAAATGTAGTTATTTTTGAGAGAAATTGTGTAGAAGCAAAGATTTGCATTCGTCTTACGATTCCAAGATGGAGAAACCTTGCAACTCTTTTTTCCAGTCTTTCTACACCGCTCTCTACCTGCACACTTACATCCTCTGGATGATGTGACGAGTCTCACGGAGACCTTTGGAACAATATAATGCCAATCAGGTGACGAGGACAACCAAAAATTGTCCGCAATTTTGTCCATTTCAGTGAGTGCAACCGCCATGAAAAATAATTCAAGAAATATGCAGGCCAACTCACAACAACTTTGTCTTCGTCTTGACCAACTTGGTGTAAAACACCCTCATGTTCTTTACAACTCCGACATCTTGCAGAGTTTCAATCTCCAGTCTCTCCTTCATGAGAGACTCGAAAACAGCCTGGAAAAAAAACAAAAAAGTACGAGACCCACATTATTGCAATTGAAATGAAGATTTCCTGATTATGTTGAACAAGATGAAGACACTGCGAAAGCAAAGCAAACAACGTTGTTAAACACATATTCACGTATCTACCTGAACAAAGCTTCTTGGAAAAAATAAATAAAATGAATTTTCACAGAATTTCAAGGCATATATCAGCAGGCACACACAACTTTACCTTGTCCATATGCTTGACAATGTTGACAAAACAACTCCTTTGATTCGCCTTTCCAGGTCCGGACGTCTCAAGGTCGACAAGGTTTACAGTGTCGACAATCAATGATGGCATCGTTTTGTGCAGAGTCTGAAATAAATTACGAGAAATTTCACCGCGAAAATCAAGCCAGTATACAACTCTGTTGTTGGGCGGTTGGGTCTGTGGCCTGAACGAAGCAGAAACATGGTTTGTGGCATGTGAAATGTCCATCCCCCAGACCTGACATCCTTTCATTACCCACGGTTGAGACCCACTCGTATTGCTATTCGCAGTGTGAATGGGCCACCACCGCCACAGTGAAGCGTTGGCCCACTACAATGGGCAATGCATACCTATCACTAGAGTCACCTGTCAGCAAGATTACAATGTAGGTGAGCCACAGCGAGCAATGCTTTATCAATCAGGTCAAACTGCACCTGCTTAACCCATTCGCATCATTTGATCTTTTGGGAAAACTGGCCCCGGCACCTCAAATTTCGACAAAAAAATTAAATTTGGAATAACTTGCTCATTTATGAAGATATCGACATGATTATTGTCGCATTTTTTGTTCAGAAAAATGGCCTTGAAAAATCTCAAACCACCAGAAAAAAGCCCAGGCGCTTCATTTTCAACTTTATTTCTACTGAAAATAGCTATTTTCACTACATATCCACCAAAAACCCTTTTTCAATTGGTTAAAATGAGAAAATAAAGAACATTTTCGAATTTGATGCAAATATAAATACCCTCCGCAGGCCAAATTTATAAAGCTTCGATGTGGAAATCCAACCGCACTCGTTCCATCTGCCGCCGCCAAGCCAAAAACTCAAAAATCATGCAAGAGACGGCGCAATTACTAGTTCATGCATGCAAAATCCCACGGATGCCTCAGCCCTGTTTTCTGTGGATGTCAAGACATCTATGAGATTGACTTGAAACTGCCTCTTGGACTACCCGACAGATGGTTGGACCCTTTTTATGTGCCAAGATGCCAATTGGATGGGTCTGGCACTGCATTGGCCAGACAAAAGTGCATCCTTTATACATGGCGAAATATCTCGCTTATGGATAAAAGGGTCAGTTATGGGAGAGCGAGATATCTCGCCTGTGGATGTGAATGGGTTAAATGGAGCAGAAAACGAAATGTAGGGTGGAAACTTGCAAGGGTTTAATTTAGATTACTGTCACCTGACGAGTTCAAAGTTTCCTCTCTCACTGGGGTGGTTCAACTCATGGTGTGTGAGTGGAGAAGAAAATCTCTTCAAACTTTCAGGGATCTGCGAGACACGCAAGGCAAAACCCTGAACCCTCCACTGCTCTCGATGGCCAGCCAGGGTATTTCGATAAATTCGAGCATTGGCTGAGCTGCAGAACATTTTAATGGGTTCATACAAGAACATTTGTCTGATTCTTAAGACATGCCTTGGCTGAGACTCTACTCAAATCATTGCTGTTTTGATGACTGTTGGGAAGGCATTGCACTGGCTGACATGAGTGCATCTCAGCAATCAACAACACAGCGATGATTTGAGTCGCGTCTCAGGCAAGTCACGCCTTAAAAAATCGAACCATTGTTTTTTCATGCCAGAGAGTAGGAGGTCCTTGCCTGAAGCAAAGAAGGAACCGCCTAGGTATTCATCCAAGGCCAAACACTGATTCTGCCAACTTTCCGCTGACCCTGGAAAATGACCAATTTCACTTCCAGCACTCAGGATGTTCAAAAACGAGCTGTATAATGAACTTGAAATGAGCAAGGCAATGAACTTGAAATGAGCCAAAGCACTGTGAACTTGAAATGAGCTAGACAATGAATGTGAAATGAACAAGATAATGAACTTGAAATAAGCAAGATAATGAGCTTTAAATTAGCAAGATGAAGAACTTGAAATCGGCAAGACAATGAACTTTGTAACGAGCAAGATAATGAACTTACTTGAAATGAGCAAGACATTGAACTTAAAACAATGGACTTGAAATGAACATGATAATAACTTTGAAATGAGCAAGATAATGAACTTGTAATGAGCAAAAAAAAGTGCGATAATCCAAACTAACCGAAATGTTGCTGAGAAGTGAGCAAACTGAATCTATTTTCATCACTCCATTTATTCCGTGCCAAAAGATACAACGTATCGCCTTTCCGATGTCTAAAAGAAACGCAAAATAACGTCAAAAATAATAGCCATTAGGCCAACCAATTGTGTTGCTTGGTCCTATTTTTGTCGCCGTTACCCTGGTTTTTGAAAATTCCTCCAAGAAAAACAAAAAACCAGCCCAATTTCAGTGGCAGCAAGTGGCATTCATTGAAAAATCAAAATTGACCTCAGCTGGTTCAAGAACCACAGCCCTAACACACCAAAACAACCATTGTGTTGACTATTGTCGTGTGGTTCCATAAAGATGCAAACTGATCATTTGTGATAAAGCACCCCTCTCGTGTCCAGTAAGAAGCAAGATTCAAGCATCTCTGAAATAATTAAGTTGCCATTGGCACAATTCAGTGTTACAAGCAGTGGACACAACTCCGGGTTGATGCTAACTCCCAGTTACAAGGTACATTTTCACCATTTGATTCAACGCCAAAAATTTACCTCACAATGCGGAGTTAGCATTACTCCCATATTGATACCTACACTTGAGAAGTTCTGAATAAATCAACGGTCGGGTGTCAAACTCCAATGATTTTGGTCACATGGGTCAATAATTAGAAATGCTCCAGCAGATAGTTAACAAGATAAAGAATGCATTTTTCTGGGACAAAAAACATTGAAATGGAAGTTTTCGGTAGTTTCACTGCATTCATAATGCCTGGTACACCATGCCTGGAGTGTACTCACTTCTGCCATGCCCGTTAAAAAGGGGGTGGGGCTTGAAAACTCAAAATTCTTGTTTCTTGTCTGAATGGGCCAATTTTTGAAACACAAGCTGGGAATCAGTTTGAGAGTGTTCACACAAACTTTCAGCATCGTAGGCTGGCTAGTTTAGTTTTGGGAGCCATTTTGAAAAACGGAAGAGTAACTTCAAAGCAATCTCTGCTGGTTTGAACGATCAGTTTTTGCACTTTATTCATGCAGGAAGGGTCAAAATTCACCAAAAATCGCTTGACAGTCTGTTTTTTTTTTTTTTTTTTTGATATCTTTACTCTAAGTAGATGTTCACAGCAGGAACTAATCTTGTTAGAATGCCAGATGCAAATCGAGAATGGATTGAAAAAATGCTACGGTTCCGGAAATCACAAAATCCGACTCCAGGAAATACACTTCCGTCATAAAAACCTTCCACATTGCCAATCTTCAACTCTCAAGAAAAAATTGCCAGATATTCCACCCAAAGTGTAGGTTTTTTTTCATGCAAAAAATAGTTTTGCAAGAAGACAATATTTGAAACTTGCCACCGAAAAAACGTCATTTACGGAAATTGTTATATCGCCAAATCCGCATCTCGTACAGAAAAAAGGTTGACAGCCTGAAAATGGCTCGCTTCAGAGCAAAAATGTGGGCAGGCAAAATTGAAGAGGACTTCAACTGTGAGATGGCTGATGATAACAAAACCATGCTTTTGACACAATTAAAATTTCTTCGCGGTTCCTGCCCCCCTGAAACTTCCATAGGAACATCACAAATCTCTTTCACAGCCTTCACCAGCACCCCCACAAGCTATTTGTGAGTTGCAGGTGAGATGTGGCCTGGGCCCAGGCAGGTGCAACTGCATGACCTGTCGGCGACAACACAGACAGCTGATACTCACTTACCTCTGGTCACCGGAGACACTGCTGAATTCACGCCATCCAATAGCTGGATCTGAGTTTTGACCACTTCCAAGCTAAAAAACGCAATAAAAATAAACCAATCACTTCAATTAGCCAATGAACGAAAGACAATTACTCCTAATAAGGCAAGTGACTCAGCTAAAATAAATTTAAAGATTGGGAAATGCAAATCCGGCAGGTACCCGCCCAAATTCACAATCATTGGCCGATTTCCAAAACTAAGCTTAATCGGCGGATCGCCTCGATCCGCTGATCGATGAGTGATGTGGTTGACCTTGTCATCCGCAGTACCGATGTGAATCGAAATGTTTTCTGTCAACTAGAGCACCACTCCTCTTTCCGCGGATCACGGCAATCCACCAATTAATCTTCGTTCTGCCATTTAATCTTCGTTCTGTCAATTAATCTTCGTTTTGGAAATCGGGCGAATGTCATCCTATGCCTTCGGAACGGTTCAAATCTCATTTATGCTCTGCGAATTAAGATGTGGAAAAAAATAAGAGAGTCACAGACTGAAATAATGCAGCTTCACTATGCACACCCAAGATAATATGCACGTGAAAAGTCCTGGCTGAGCGGCAGCTACCGTCCAGCGCAAACTGAATTTGGGATTACATTTCATAGGTTAAGGATTGTTTCTACTGTGCAACTTATGGCCGATTCGCAAAATGAAGATTATCGGTGGGTCGACTCTGATCGCAGATTGACGAGTGGTGATACGCATTTGCATTCACATCAGAAATGCAAATGGAAAGGTCAAAAACAGACGTCACCACTCGTCGATCCCCTGATTGGAAGCCATCCGCCGAAAATCTCGTTTTGCGAATCAGTCGTTTGTCTCATATCACAGCTTTATACCGAGTGAGTCAATCCCAATAGCTCTGATATAAGATTAACCCTTAATCTCCCAAGGGGTGGTCCAATGAATCCACACATTTATATTTTTTCAATATTTTTTTGACCGGTCCCGGACTATCCTGTCCCCCAGCTATGCCTCAGGGGTCTAACATGCCCTAATCCACCAACTTGTGGAAATATAGGCCCGTGGTCCATTGGACTAACCCTTGGTACCTACTTTACGGAACTCAAAAATTGGAATATCCCAAGGGGTGGTCGCATCGGACAGCACCCTAAGCATCCAAGAGCAACGAAGTTGTGGATGCTCTCTCTCCAGTGAATAATTTATTGAACTGTCGACTCTGAGCAGGAGTCAGGAACGTAATGAAATAAACTCATCAGACATGAACAAAAGAAAAGAATTTCATACTGTGGCATAAATAGTTCTGAACATTTTAACACTGGGGCAATCCACGATGGAAAAATTTAATGCAAATATTTCTGACACAGAATTTGCCTCCATGGAGCAGAGATTTCGAAAAATGCACAGCGATTTCGTAGAAACCATTTTTTTTTTTTTTTTGGGTTTTTAGGTAAGGTTTTGTTGGTGTTGTCCAAGCTTTCTTATGAAGCCAAAAGAGCCCTTTGTGGTTGCAGACAACCAAAGCCGCTTCTGGGAGCAGCAGTTCCAGTGAGGTTCCAAGGGTAGAGCCACTGGTTGGGGGTTTGGAAGCGGAGTCCCCCAAAAGTTCGATCTTTTTGAGATGGCGGGGTTTGGTTGTCAAGCCGATTTTCAAGGCTTTTTGCCGTAAATCCTCGAACAACAGGTACTGGGTTTCAAGGTTGAGCTCGGAAAACCTGATGCAAAACGATTGTGGCCCACTTCTCTCTCATGGCTGTCATGCCATCTCTCCGGAACTTTTTTGGACAGCATATTGGACATCACGATCTGCTAGTGGCAGATTTTTAAGCCTGTGCCATGGGTATGTGGGTAAAATACTCCACATACTTATCCACAAACTTCAGATAATTATTCCATCCAAAATCCATGGCATATGAAACAAAAGGTATCCAATTAATGGTAAAACTTACAATTTATGCTTCCCTTGTATGTCACTGCTTTTCATAAGTTGCAGTTTTTCCGCTGCTGCTAATGCCATCTCGTAACTTCCAAGTTAAATGAGAACACCTAGACAAAAAAATAAAGCGCAGTCCACATGGACCACTTATCTGGAATTGTAAACATTTAAATAGATGTGTCTTAAGTGTTGGCCCTGCTCCTAAATTCACCACTAAAATATTTGCACCTAAATAATTGAAATCCTGCAAAAATAGAACAAGAAGATTTTAATGAAAGGTAGGCTACTGCCCACTAAACATGTGATAATCGCTTAGGGTAACTTTTTTTAGGTACTTATCTGCTTATTCTAAAACCACCATGGTGTGAATAATTTTTCATCAATTTTATCAATTTTTCCTTATTTTTTTTTTCTAATTTTATTCATAAGAATTCAAGGGCTAAATAGGATAAGGGCTTAACCGCAACATTTCTGTTTTGAGATAAGTCAATTTTTTCATTCATATCAACAATGAAGGAGGCAATGAAAAAAATAAAAATAAAATAAAAAAAAAAAGAAATAATACCCTCATCCAAAATACCAGAAAATACAAAAAATGTGAAAATGCAAAATTGTGGGATAAGCCTTATTAAGCCGTATTTGGCCCTTCAATTGTTTGAATTTATTCATGAATTATCAATGATGATTCATTTGTCGCTGAAATGGAACAAAAAATTCAAAAAATACATTAATTAATTGAAATAATTCACAGAATGTTTGGTCAACAGAGTGCTCAGAAGCGTATTATTTTGTTATTGGCATGTGGTAAGTGGATTCATTTGTGCGCATTTTCAGATGCGTATTATTTTGTTTTTGGCATGTGGTAAGTGGATTCATTTGTGCGCATTTTCAGATGCATATTATTTTGTTTTTGGCATGTGGTAAGTGGATTCATTTGTGCGCATTTATTCATTTCTGCATAAAATGACAAAGTGATTTGGTTGCACGCAGGCAACAAGTCATAGAGTGTAACAAGACTGCATAACTATGTAGTCCGCGGCCAAGTGCATACACAGTACATTGTGGTAATTAGAAATAATTGAAGAAAGAAAAATGAAGAATGAGGTGTGCAGTGAAGATGAAAACTTTTATTTCAATGCACAACAGTATTGTTTTTCCATCATTGAGAAAAGTGCATCTGAACATGGAATTGACTTTTTTCAAGCTTAAGGTTAGGGTTAGTGGCTTTGGTGCAACGAACGATTGTTTCTTTGAGGCCGAGGATCCTCACCTCCAGGTCATACAGGTTCTGAATGGAGCAAGGACTCCCTGACTTGTAAATGACAACCAACCAAGTTAGGGCTAGGATTTACTGTGCTGAAGGTGCATCTATTAGATGATAATTATTGATCGGAAGCTAATTGTCATCTTCTTGGGAGCTTTACTTCACAGCATCGTCATCTGCTTCAAGGCGGCTATCCATGCATCCGTCCTCTGCTAGACTATCTATGCCCGTTCCCCTGCTTTTGTTGTCCTTTGCGTTTTTATGTCATTTGCCTTAAGTGTGTAATATTCCTACTTCTATGTACAGTGTGTTGCAAAAAAGATGTCACACATACAGGGGGAATGGGAGATGATGAAAACCATTTGCAAAAAAGGTGTCACACATATGGAGACTTAATGGAAGATGATGATTTCCATTTGCAAAATACCTGTCACACATATTGGCTTAGATGGGACAGTCAGCGAAGCAATAATCATGAAGCAATAATGATTATTGCTTCGCTGACTGTCCCATCTAAGCCAATATGTGTGACAGGTATTTTGCAAATGGAAATCATCATCTTCCATTAAGTCTCCATATGTGTGACACCTTTTTTGCAAATGGTTTTCATCATCTCCCATTCCCCCTGTATGTGTGACATCTTTTTTGCAACACACTGTACACCGTCGGCCGTATTCCCCATTGCAACTCACCCTCAGGTTCAACTCAATAGCCAATTCAACAGACGGATGCATTTTTCCAACAATGCAACAGGAATAAGCGTTGTGCATAGAAATGAAATTTTCACAACACAAATCTGTCCATTGAATTGGTTATTGAGTGGCACCTGAGGGTGAGTTGCAATGGGGAATACGGCCGCGTATCTTTTCCCCTCCCAACTGTGATCTTATAACGTGTCCATCAACCAGCGAAGAAGTTCTGAAGATAGAATCACCCATTGCAGGTGAGAAACTATGAGAGCGAACCCCTTGCAGACAGAAAATGTTTTGCTGGCGATTTATTTACAAGTTGAGTGAACAACCGAAAGCAATTTGTTTGTTGATACGACAAATCCCTCGGTTAATTCCTCATTGGGATAAAGTGCAACGAGATGAAATGATTTATCTTTCAATGACGCCGAAGTCGCCAGATCCAATGAATTAAAGTCGGTATTTACGTTATGATCAATGCATCTTCTTTGAGAGCTTTAAGCAAGGACAAACCTGCGAAAAAATGACTAGCACAGGTCCACTCTTTATAACCGACTCGTAAAGTTTGAACCCAAGAATAACAACAGGACCCCACCAATATGTTGACTATTCTTCCACCCAGTTTAACTAGCACATGTACATATTTTATCGAAAAGTGTTGAGGCACTTTAATTTGAGTCAGCAATTGATTTGACAACATCCTTGGGCCTGTCACTGCCAGTGAGAGAAGATGTGGCGTGGGCAGTCTGATGATGCATGCATGGGTCAGAAGCAAAAGGAGCTGTTTTAGCACATCAGGCTGCTTCTGAATGGACCGATTTTTGCAACAAACTTTTTAGTTGGTCCGTACAAAACAGATTTTCAGTTGCAAGAATGAGCAATGGTCAATGCCCTCTTGTTCTTTCTTTTTAATCGCTGCAATGAGTTCGCACTGGGCAGGGTGGTGGTGATTCGGGCTTGCGCAACTCCAGCATTTCTGCTAAAGCTACTTCAGCTGCAAGGCTGTATGCAGGGCAGGGCACCTGCATCCTGAGAAAGGACACAGACTGACCAGAAGAACACTGATCACACATTGGGAACCATGATCACACGCATGCCAATCATCACAAGGAAAAGACATAATACAGCCAGTTTCCGTTCGTAACTTACAAGAATGAATTTGCTACGTTTCGGTCCCACGAACGTGGACCTTTCTCAAGCGGTGTTGGTATCAGCCACGTATGATACCAACACTGCTTGAGAAAGGTCCACGTGCGTGGGACCGAAACGTAGCAAGTTTATTCTTATAAGTTACGAACGAAAACTGGCTTTATTTTGTCTTTTCCTTGTGATTCTGACGTTCGTGGTGCACGTGCTGAAATTTTGAAAATGCCAATCATCATAATGGTAACAGGGTTGGCCTTTGAATTTCTAGGTTTGTTGGCAGCAGTAATTGCCGATTTTGGTTTGGAAATTGGGATACGGGTTGGAGTTAGTCCTGGATTATGCTCAACATCACCACAGCAGATCAACAGTAGTTGGAAAAGACAAATGCTCAAACCAAGGCATGAAGTACCTGTGGCCACAAAAACCTTATCAGCGATCAGCAGACATGCATCCATGTGATTTTAGAACGACGACAGCAAAATCCTAAGAAAGGACCAAAGAAAGCTTTATCGAATTGCATTTCTATGCACAGGTTGCTCAGCACCAGATCAACCGGAGATGTAAACGCATACTGGCAAGGCCATTCGGCTGCAACTTTTTAGGATTACAACATGAATGCCACAGACACAATGAGGATACATGGGCTTTGAGAAGCTCAAAGGGCTTTGCTTGCTGTGAGCTTTGCAATTATTATAACTGCATTTAAATGTGTAAAAAAAAATCACAAAAACAACCTGGAAAAAATCTCGATTTTATGGAATTTTGGAAATAAACTTACAAAAGTTGGAAAAACCCACAATAACTTAAGGCACAACAGTCTCCAAAGAAAACTGGGAATCAACATAACACTGCAGTGTGCATTGCACAAAGCAATGTTATTCCATTGAGGCACAGCAAAACAGTATAAAGGGAGTTGGAAAACACGAGTCATTGGAAACAATGCAGGCAAAAACTACGGGTGCATTTCCTGGAACGCCCTTTGCAACACCCTTTTCATTCATTCAGCTACATTGCATTCCGACAAGTAAATGAGAGCCGTTTTTGTACCTCCATCACTGTGTAGAACAGATCTAGCTGGTTTTCAAGTGTGGATTGGTGGTGATGGCAAGCCGCTGCAGTGAAGCTCTCTGTTGTCTCGTCGCCATTCAAAACAACAGTAGTTCAAAACAACAGTAGTTCAAAACAACAGTCGCCGTTCAAAACAACAATCTTCAAAATGTGCTTTTGCGTGCTAGGTTTCCATTCAGAATGCAGGCAGAGGTAGGGTAGGGTCAGCTGCCCAGTGAGAGGGGAGGTAGGCAAGTGATGCAGCACTTCTCGTACAGGAGACAGAATGGAAGAAGTCTCGGCTGCTCGGACTGGCCGCACACATTGCCCATCTCAACTTGCTGCACAGCACCCTAGTAACCCCTGTGTATGCTCCACAAGGCATGATGTGGAGAGCTTAAATAGATACAGGGGTGCAAGGAGCATGATGTTTTTGATAATTTGATGACTGCCGCTTTTCAAATAGGTAGGTACTTTATCAGCAGGCTGACATTGGTGGACAATCTTCATTTTGATCTCGAATGAGCAAAATGCACTGGAATTTCACATTCATTTTGAAGGGACATTCTCCCCAATTTTCATTTTTTGCAGGGGTGACACTGTGTCCCATATCGTCCCAAATGCCACACGACTGGTTGCCACCAAGAGACCAGAGCACCACTGGTGCTGGCAGCTAGCAGTTCTCTTGCATCGCGGCCTTTGCGTAGGGCATCGCATAGTGCCAATTATGGCAGCGTGGTCCTAGTGCCACTGCAAAAAGGATTAAACATGGTATCCGGACGGTGCATTGCAGCCTTGCTCAAAATGAAGACATGCGCCATTCCATAACAAGAAGTCCACGCCCTTATGCTTGGGATAAGCTTTTTGCAATGATTTGCAAGATGTAGATTTTGAACTGCTTTGGAATTTGGATTTCAAAAGAACCCATCGCCTGAAAATGCATCAAATTCTTTGGATCATCAATTTGGGGCTCCCATGTTCATATCAAAAACAAACTTACAAAATGGGCACACACTGCAGAGAAAAGAACCAAATCTGAAAGTTCAATGACGTGGACCTCGACGTGACGAGAATTTTTATTGCTCCACAAATCCTGAAGAATACTCGTAGCACAGAAATATGTCATTTGGCACAGGAAGATGTCAGCAGACAATTGTTTTGACCAGGGGGAAATTTAAAAGGTAATGAATTTCATCACGCCTTTTGACACAAGAACTTTTGGCTCAAACGTAAATAACCGTAGAAAATACCTAAGGCACAATAAAATGACATTGACAACAAAGGCAAAAATGGTAGCACCGCATCCAACCCGAGGTATTCATGGAGAAAACCATTGAAAATGAACACAGGAACAATCAGAACAAGATAAATTTTTTCAAGCAGGGAGAAAGACATTGACTCGGATCGTTTCCAGCTGGCAACATCATCGTTTAAGCCTTGAAGGCGAGTCCACGAGTAGAGAGAGAAAGCTAGGAACAAGAGCAGTTTGATTGGTGCCTCGAAGCTGGTGAATAGCAATGGAAAGAGAGAGAAGTGTCCGACCGTGGTTATGAGGGTGTAAATTTTGCCAAGTTGTGGGTCAGTTGCTGCGACTAATCTGAAAGGCATAATAAAAAAGAAGATGTAAAAGATGTAAAAAAAGATCATGCTTGGGATGAGGAGCTGCTACATTTTATGGAAATCAGACAAATTGTCTTGTATGTTTTCGAGGAGCCCCCCCCCCCCCACTAAATCAAACCACCAAAGGCCCAAAATAAGGGCACGTTTGCTGAAAAAAACAAAAAATTAAAGGTTTTTTTTTTGTAATCCACCAGTTTCGTTCCTCGTGGCAATGCAAACAAAAAGATAATGAGTGAAAGTTTTTGAAAAATTGCCTCATTTGTTTCCGTTTTTTGGCGCTCACAATTTTTTTTTTTGCGGCCAAAAATAACGGATACAAGGTAAAAATAACTGATGATATGAGGTAAATGGATCAAAGTTTGGGGCCTTTGAGGGCCCATAAAATCAGAACCACAGACAAATTTTCATCTTCGCCACTCAATGATACCTTTTGGGCCCATGAATCCGGAATGGATAATTTTTTCAAAATTTTCTCTCGTTATATTCGTTTGCCTCGGCATCAGGATTACCTCAGATCACATAAATATTGACACACATTTCAGATAGTTCGATTTCAGTTTATTGGTCAACCATGATGTGCTTAATGGAATTAGGCCTAGTTGTTCTCGCTGCTGAACCAAGGTATACGAGTCACAGCAGGTCTGGCAACAGCAGTTCAGAGTAGAGAACAATCTGCACCAAATCATATTGCATGCAGGACTTAAAGTGGAAAATAAAAGGGCCGGAGCTCCCTTTCACGAAAATGGGACCAAGTATTCGTAAAAGGACTGCAGGGCATCATTTCAGGGAGTCGTAGAGTGCATTTTATAGGGAAGCAACTTGGCACGGATCCAGGTGAGGATCTGGGATGGGACTCCAATGTGCAGAAGTCCTCCTGGTGGGGTGCGGTGCCCCCATAAGTTGAAGAATTTTGAATTTGGGTTTCATTTGGGTGCTAATTCGTCACTCAGAAAAGTTGAGTGCTACACGCACGTAGAAAGAGACGTAGTTAAGTGCCAGCATTCCAGATATTTCGGACAAAAAGGACTGCCGGAGTTCAGCTCCTACAGCTGCAGGAACGGCCGGAGCTCAGCTCCTGCGACTGCAGGAAAAGCCGTAGCTCAGCTCCGCTGCACTGCAGCATGCTTTCAGCCCTTGTTGAGTAGCAGATGTCAAAGCTTACGTCAGAGGAATGATGACCATCAGAATAGCCTTCTCGTGAACATGCCATCCGAACAGGAACGATGAATAGGAACAAAGCACAAGGCACTGAATGAAATTGAAGCTGTTGGCAGGAAGTCTCCACAGCTTCCACAAATGCGGCTGCAAGGCAAAAACAACAATAATTGCTCAGCAAAAATCTCGTTGAAATTATGGCTCATTGCAAACACGGAGAGATAATTAAAGCAAGCACAGCAATCACGAAACTATTTTTCTGCACACGTTTTTTGAAAAAGTGTGCCAAATTTCATTACCCTGGGTTGCTTTTAGCTTAGAAATGAAGCAAAGAAGGCAACCGCGAGCAACAAATGAAGTGATGGTAGCAAATCGCAAAAGTATTTGATCAAATGCACGTAGCTTTTGAACCATGTGGAATCTCTAAAAGTGGTTTGAAGTTCTGGATAAAGGAGACATTGGAGCACAATTCTGTATGAAAATCTTTCACCAGAATATTTGATTTTTTTTCCGATGGTACTCCCAGATTTGATGAAAACGGGAAAAAATAGCTTTTTGTGTCACATGAAAATGAAAAAAGGGCACAAAAATGTTAAACATGTAAGATGAATATGCGTCCTGACGAAAACTGCCAAGTCCAACCAATAAAACATATTAGCCTATCTAAAAGCCAAGCACTTGTGCAAAAAATAACTTTCATTGTCGAGTTCTGGATAAATGATAACCAAATCAGCAGATATCTGCTGAATGCAATTTTGGCCCACTTGATGTGTTAAACACAAAATACATATATGTTTGTGCAGGTGCCTCCCACAATCCAGAGCCAACTCACCAAAATGGAGATTGCAGTGAGGATGACTGTAATAAGTGGTGTAATTTTTGGAAGCACCATGTGATCAAATTCTCTCACGAGCCCACCGGTCATCGATGCTGTTTCCAGCTGACTAGAACTGATTAAGTTAAATCTGCGGCCTGTTAAAAAAAAGAAAGAAAACATATTGTTTGACCACTAAAACAGCAAAGAATGCAACTGAAGTTAAAGCCACTATTTGTAGCTTGGCAGTCCGAAATTTGGGCCATGCCATTGGCAAACACACATACTGTCAGTGAGAAAATACAGAAATGCAAAGAAAGATGCAGCCCTGCCGAATGATAACAGTGATGCTGACGAATGGCACCACATATGAAACAACAAAGTGTATTGTCTCAGTCAGGACTATGTAGAAAGTCTAAAGGTGTTCTGACCGGTCACTGCTATAAAATTGTGAAAGAATGGCCACCAACTACAGCAACAATACCATGTTGAATCCCCATCCTGCTGATGACTGACCCATATCAGCGTAGGAAGCACCGGATGACAGATTCCTTGCACTAGGCCAGGAATTGGAAAATGGCCAAAATCAGAGAATTAGACTGCTCTCGCCAGATCAGCATGCAAAGTTCCAATCGGATCAGCCTGATTAGGAACTTTTAGGTGGGGTGGAAATGTGACCTTACATTGCGAACACAGCATCTTTATGCACTCAATCGAAGCATGAGAGGTCTCTGCAATCAAGTGAGCAGTCAAACGTTGCTTGCATTTGGTTTGTCGGACAAACCGACAAAGACCGGTCAGTGCTTTTCTGGCAAGTTCATGAAAACCCCAAGTGTCAAGACAGGTCAAAATGTGACCTTACATGCATCTCCTCCAGGTAGGATGTCGATGCCAAGGTTTGGAATGCTTCAAAAGGAGGCAGCATGATCAACATTTTGATGAAGACTTGTGGTGTCATCATCATTGCCATTATGAGCTGATGGCCATACGGCCGATGGCTCGGCTTAAACCTTGTTGCACAACTTGGGCTCGCAAGGAGAACAATGCCCCATTATCGTAGCACAACTCCGCTCTGCATTAAACTGAAAGGGTCAAATCAATTTTACGGCGCATGCACGCCAACCTACAGGATTTCCCGAACCGAATATGCTGTGCACAGCGGAGATGTGTGGTATGTGGCTTCCCTGTTGTGTAACCTGCTAAGCCTCTGTCTTGGACCTGGAATTAGGTGTTCTTTAGCGTGCACAGTGTGATGCTGCACACGGGACCTCATTGTTAAAATCCCATCTGAAGGACTAACAGACTGGCCACTTAAGTCTGCCTTTCCAACCTCTTTTACCGTGCCTTGCCGAGGGAGGATGCACACACATGTGTCCAGAGGACTTCTTCCTGATGGGGCCATTTTGGGAAGAGATGATGAAATGACTCTAGGGGCCTTCACAATGGATGACTGATATTGACTCGACTTCTGGTTAAAGTGGGTATCGGAATCGGCCAAGATGATTTCAGCACCACTGCGACTTCTCAACTTGTTCTGTGCTGTGGGCTTCAATCCAGGAACATCATGCTGAATCAGCTTTTTTCAGGTAGTACCCAGTCATCAGCAAACAAAAAGCCATTGTACCTACATTTTTGTCTTATGAGTTGCCTCAGGAAGCTGCCCTCGAGGTTCGGCAAACTACTTACAAGATACTCTGCACAGTTGTCAATAGAAACACCAACTTCACAGACTTGCATTTCAGCAACATAATAAAACAAACTAATGATTCCATGGGAAAACATTCATTCAGCATACAATCTTGTATTGCCAGAAAGAACTGTAAGGTTGTACCAAAAATGAACCAATCATAAAATTGGTAAAATTTGTATCACTAACCTGTAAAGACCAAAGCCTTGTCGGCAAGATTGTAAAAAACCCATACGTTTGGTGCCCAGTAGGCATGGCAGAGACCTCTCTTGAATGGAAATAATCTTCCAAGAACCTGAAAGGGAACAAAATAAAAATTGCCTTCCATTCCAAGCAGCAATGGAAAAAAATGAAAATAGCCTTTTTGCCACAATGGAAACAATGAAATTGCTTTTTGCCAGCAATAACAAAAATTTAACAAACATTCTCCAACGTGAGTGAGGGACGTCAAAAGGTCAAAAATTACCAGTCCAAACAAAATTTGAAAGGAAATGGGGTGGGGTAGTGGAATCAAAAACACAATTCGCTTAACCTTTTCCCAGTCGGAGTTCTGTCCCTAGGTTGCCTATCAGAGTCTTTTCAAGACGATCTATGCATTTCAAAACACACTCTGTACCTCTTATCTGCAGATCAATTTCTGATTCTTCAGCAATGCCCGCAGTCATCTGTCTTGCATCTCGTTTCAAGACAAAAATCATTTAATCATTTTCTTTGCTCTGATGAAAAATCGATTTCTGTGCCAAATTGAGCACCCATCTCGCGACATTAAAAATCTTCTTTTAAAAGATTCAGGCTGGGAAAAGGTTAATTCAACTGAGCGAATCACGAGCACCCATCTTGCGACATTGAAGATAGTCTTTTAAAAGATTCTGGCCAGGAAAAGGTTAATTGAACTGAGCGAATCACAAGTTTTTGTCGAGCAAATCGACCATAGGTCAAATCTGTTGGCTGAAAGTTTCACCAGCTATTCGTTTTTCCCACACGATAACATGGAAACTTTCAGCTCCATAGGTCCACTGGACCCTCAGATAACGGACAATACGGTTAAAAAAAGGATGGAAACTTGTTTGCTCTTTTTCTGTTTCATGATCGATTTCCGTCATGAATACTTAAATGCTCTGAAAAATTTACAAAAGCCAAAACTCCTACACAGTGCACCCTGCAAGAAATTTTAGGTGCGACAAAAGGTGAAATGCCTTGCCCAGGAAATTAATAAAAAAATACTTTTTTCTTATGGACAAAACTTATAAGTATCAATCGAAAAAGTGCATGTTCAGAAGGGTAAAGAAATTCAGCAACAATGATCACAGTTGCAACGTTTTCTTGTGATCCCTTTTTAAATTCCAGAATCTCACTTTCACTGTACACTGCATTTTTGCCAAAGTAATCTGCATGTCGAAAAAATCCACACCAATCTCTATTGCAACATGAAAAGAATTGGCGTAAAATCATAGACAGGACAAATGCAATGTTTGTGGTAAACTATCCATGGCCTTTTTGTTGGTACCTAGAATGCGAATTTAGTGTCAATTATTGTTCCCTGCATGGTGCTGTCATGCAACCACGACCAATCTCTGTCTGCGGGCCCGGGGCCGTAAAACTTTTGGGACATAATTTTAATGACATAAAAAATCTGACCGCAGGCCGAATGACAGGCTATGGTGTCATTCGTCTTTCACGTTTTCCTCTCTTTCATCTTGGCAACACTCAACACACTACGTACACCTGAAGAATGTATTAAAAAATCCATGCTGCATTTTCGGAAATTGGTGTGAAAACTTTCTGTTCAGGATAAACAAAGGTCTGAGATCCACTCACTCAATCACGAGTTCCATGCAAAAAATAGAATAGGTACCTACAGAGAGAAATAAAAACGATTTTCAAGTCTGATACATCAGGCGGGAGGAATGGAAGCAGTGTGGGGATGCGGCATGTCGACAGATGTTTGAGCATAGTATTTTTGGACATTATGGACCAAGAACGTGAAGGTGCATTCGTAAATGGGGATCAACTGCAGAAAAATGACACGTCAGCATGTCAGTCTGCCTCCAGAAAAGCCAGCAAGCTATACGAAGCAGGTAGGCCTACAAAGAAACTTAATGTCAATGAATTCATGGAAAATGAACTCCATCATACCTGCTTGATCTGCCCCATGGCAACAAAAGGACCAAAGGAGATGGCGAACACAGAACACAAAACAGCTGCCACTTGAAGAGTTCTAGTGACCGAGAATGACGACAAGGAAACGATGCCACCAGATGGTCTCGGCTTGAAGCAAACAGTCTTTAGGTAAAAGAGGCCATAAGCAGGAGCCATGTAGAGAAATATGTGCTTTAGATTGAGCAGGACACCAAACCAGAATGCAGCCCAGACCAGGTTATCCTGAAGAGAAAAAAAAGAACAAAACAAAGAAAATGCCACATTCAAGTAACATTGATTCTGTCATGTTATCCCAAAAAGAATTATGACTCAGTTTAATTTGTAATGGTTACTGTAAATGAAATATTTCCTTGGAGGACTCCGGTGCAAAACAACACAGTTCAGACAAACTTCCGGGGAGAAGAATGAGAACCTTGGCGGCATGACATCAAGGACGAATATGTAATGGTGCGGGTAGTTTGCCAGAAGACCATAGCAAATGGTTTTGCTTGAAGGTTGCAGCACCAATGTCACACGGCCCACCAAAAACCACAGAAGGCAGCGAATGGATGTTCATGATCAGGGTTGAGCATAGGGGGGGGAGGGGGGTTACCCCCCCGGCCTTCGGCCGAGGTTACCCCCCCCTGGCCTTCGGCCGAGGTTACCCCCCCAGCCTTTTTCCGACGGTACCCTTGGCCGAAGGCCAAGGGTACCGTCGGAAAAAGGTGGGAAAAGAGTCCTGGTGTGTGTGCAGGGCACACACCAGGACTTCAATAGGAGCAACATTGTTTCTTTGTACTTTCTGTTTTGATTCCCCTGCCGGAAAAAGGCTAGGGGGGTAACCTCTGCCTTTGGCCGAGGTTACCCCCCCTACCCCCCACCCTAGAATGTTGCTGTCAAAGTCCTTCCTGGTGTGTGCCCTGAACACACCAGGAAGGACTTCAATAGCAACATTCTGTTTCTTTTGTACCTACTTCCTTTTTGATTCCCCTGCCGGAAAAAGGCCAGGGGGGGGTAACCTCGGCCTTTGGCTCAGGTTACCCCCTATCCTTTTTCCAAGGGTACCTTTGGCCAAAGTCCTCGTGTGTCCTGCACACACCAGGAAGGACTTCAATAGCAACATTCTGTTTCTTTTGTAATTCCTGTTTTGATTCCCCTGCTGGAAAAAGGCTAGGGGGGGTAACCTCGACCTTCGGCCGATGTTACCCCCTAGCCTTTTTCCGAGGGGACCCTTGGCCGAAGTCCTGGTGTGTGCCTTGCACACCCCAGGACTTCAATAGCTACATTCTGTTTCTTTTGTACTTTCTGTTTTGATTTACAGAAAATGGTAAAATGAAAAAAAAACTCATCCAGAAAGTCGTGTCTGACAGTTATTTCCTTGCTCCATCTATTGCGACTGCAAACCCTCCAGGATAAGGAAAAAAGGACCTGAAATGTCGTAAAATGGCATCTGAGGACCCCTAATTTTTCAAAAAAGCTTCAGCTTTTGGGGGACGCTGTCCCCCAAACCCCCTGCCGGGGCGCTGCCCCCTGGACCCCCCCGCTGGGGGGCCACCCCCCAGACCCCCATGCTGGGGGCGCCGCCCCCAACCCCCTGCATTTTCGGTCCCTACCCCCCCCCCCGTCGTAGACCTCTTTACCCCTCTAAGGTACCCTACCTTGCCCTCCCTGTTCATGATCCTTGTCAGATTGCCCAACCAAAGAAAATAATCGACTTTAGATTGTAGGTTGAATGTGACAAGTTATATTATTCGCACATTAGTCTCAAAATCTTTGAATCCCATCCAATCACACTCTTGAGAGAATTGTTGACACATTCCTTGTTTCAAAGCATGATAGGCCTGGGAACCATAAAAACACCAGAAGTCCTTTCACTCTTAAGTTGGTGCCGTGCCGAAATTTGCTCAGGGATGTCCAACATGAAAACACTGTGGATATCAAAATATTTGAAATGTGATGAAGAAAAACTTGCATGTTGCAGTTCAGCAAACAACCATCCCTTCAGACTCCAACTTGAGAGTAAAAGGACAGTGCCATGAGCATGCCGCAGTACCTACAGCCATGCTGCAATGACTTGCAATGCCTTTAGTTTGGGTAGGTAGATGCTGAATGGCAAGCGGGATGGTTGCCCTTCAGGAAACGGACTAGTCTTTTATGATATGGCTAGGTAGGTAGGCCCTATTGGTTGAAGCCCAGTAAGTAGGAACTGGAACTGTGTAAAATCTGGCAATGGAAAAAATTCATGCCGCATTGATAACAGGATACAAGTAGTTTGCAGCATGCTATGGCCACAGCGATAAAAAAAATGGTCGGCAGGGGATTGAAGCGAACTCTTCAATAAATTATGCTTTTCCACTGCATGAGGAATAAACCAGAAAAGGCCTTCACCCATGGGCCATGGGTACCTAACCTCCCAGTGAGAAAAACTTGCCTGAAGGCCGTTGGCTGTAAATCACCTTTATGACCTTGAAAAACATGATGCTGAAGCAAACCTACCTGCATTACATTTGCAACTGACAGAAGTAGAATGCCAAACAGGAATCCGTTATATTGGAAATGAATGTGATCCACGATGGTCAGACCTATGTTGCAAACGAGAAGGACGAAGACAATTTCCATCCTGAGCTTGATGTGATCGAGTGGCTGGAGCTTCATTGTTTTCGTTTTCTGCTGAGAACGTGTTTCCAGCATTTCCAGTGACGAGCAACATCTGAAAATGAATAGATTATCAGAGTGACAGCTTCAGCAGTGGAAACATTTTGACTTGCATTTCAACACAGAATGTTCCTTTTAATTTAAATCGGGGGGCAGGCCTGTCACAACACAACGAACAAAAACTCCCAACCTGAACTTTTCCATGCAGTTCACTTTCAAAATTTGCATGGCAACAATTTCAAGTTGAAATCTTCCATGACAAAATTTAATTCGTATTATGTTGTGATAGACAGATCACGTGCAGAACATTGGAATGGGATTCATGCAAGTTTCAAGCTTAACACTAAACAAATACCTAGCTGGTTTGAGGCCATTGTCGGACCAGATGTCAAGTTTTGCTGATGCGTTTCACCCCTGGACTGGAACTTTCTCAAGTCTGGTGCTGCGATATGTTCATTATCGCTGGTGTTGTGCGATCTGTGCAGTCCGAGAAGGTGTCACGAGTTGAAGTCGTTGCTGACCATGAATTCCCACTCCACAGTGACCCGTTCTCAGACTGCACCAGTCGCACAACACCAGCAGCAGCAAACATATCGCATCAGACTTGAGAAGTTGAGAAAGACTCCAGTCCAGGGGTCGAAATGTCATCTGCAAAAGTTAACATCCAATCCGACAATGGACTCAACTCAAACCAGGTAATTGTTTACAGTGTTCGCAAAACGGCTTGTGGCACCAGACACAATTTGATTCCCAGCTTCATGAAATTATTAATAGGAATGTGGCACTTTTTCAGATAGATAAGGGCCCATGTTGTCGGTCCCAGTTTTAGAGCCTCATTCACCCAGACGGACGGGTGAGGTCACATTTTTTAAAATTTTTATCGGTCTCAAGACTGCTTTGGTTTTCTTTCTCTCGCCTTCAGCAGTCGAACTATCGAAACCATCGAATGTATGGAACCACAGAAAAACTGACTAAAGCAATGTGAATCCTTCTCAGAAAAAGTAGTATCACGTATTTTAGAGTTGGCCACACACCTGATAGGGATTGGGGAAGAACAAAGCAAATCGGCTTCTCTCCATTCATTAAAACATTTAAGAATATTTTAAAATGACAGAGTCTCGCTTGTTACTGTAGAAATTTTGCTAAAGGGCCCAAATGCAGATTCTTATCGAAGGGCTCTGCAAATGTCCAGGAAAACCAACTCTGTCGGGAAAAGTGGACGAGGAGCACAGACGGGGCTCTTTTTGGTTTCCATACCTGCCACAATTTTCCCAAAACTGTTTCATATTTATCAACAACAAAGAGCTCTACTCACCTTTTGGCTGCATAAGCAAACAAGATGTCGGTAACAATGACGGAGAATCTCTGAAAGAATACTGTTCTCAGAGAACCATAATTCAGACGATTAACATCGAGCATGCCTCGTCAAAATATTTGGCAACGAGTGACAAGATGTACTCGAACCAAGCAAACAGTGGTGGATAGTCGAGCGTCCATTCAGATGTGCTCTCATGATACCACTGGTTGATTGGCAGGCTGTGTGTTATAGCAAGCCAGTTCCGGTGAACCTCAAAATCTGTGGAACGGCTAAAAAAGGATGAGGAAACAAATGATGGCAATGACTGTGAAGATAAACATACAAACAAAAGGGACCGAAATTCTGACACGGTCGGGAAGATTTAAAAAAAAATAAAGGTGATGGAAATAACAGCAAACCGTTGAATTCACAACAACAGCTAAAGCACGAGAAACCACACAATGAAAAAATGAACTGGTCCTGTTTCCAGGCCATTAAAACTGCAATTTTTAATCTGTTTCACAGAAATAAATAGGCACCATGCTTTACTCAAGCAGGTAGGTATTGCACACATTTTAATTCTCTGCCCCACTAAATTCTCAACATTTTTCTAACTAGTTTTCTGCCGCGAAATATAGTCATAGGCATTGCATTCTGGAGCAAAATGACATCAGAAACCAGTACCTTGACCTGTTCAGTGTCACTGTCGTAAAATAGGTTAAAAATAAGACAAATTGCCAGGTTATCGGACAATAGCCTGCAGTACAAATTGTCAAATAATGAGACTATGTTATGCCTGGCAGTTCATGGGTGCCAATGAAAACAATGACCTCATATAGAATGGTGATAGTGGCATGTAATTACCTCAGGTCACTGCCAAATTGCTGGCCTTTGACAGCAACCCACTTCATGCAGCTCAATATTTAAAGGCATAGGCCTTCTACCCCTTGCCGTCTTTGAAGGAGAAAATCCATCACAGAGACAAAACAATGTGGAATTCAGCCAATTGTAATAAAATTTATAACTCCCAATGCCTGAATCGGAATTAAAAAAAATGCTGGAATAAAAAGATGCTGGAAATCGTAAAGGCCGAAAAATCATCAACCAAAAAATCCACCTGCTAAAAATGAATAAAAATATTTTTACATCTTTCAAAGCAGCAACTAGAAACCAATGGCATTGGAGTATCAACATCACAATGTAGATGTTCTCAAGTGGTAGGTTAGGCTATGTAGGTTGTGATGACCCACGTGGCCTATCCTATCACAACCTACTTAAATGTTGTGATTTTCTGCTAGAGAAGAGCGAGCTCTTAGATTGTCGAAAAAAGTGAAATGGATCAATAGACATTCCACGACGGAACAAGAGGGTCGCTCAAGCAAAAAAAAAACTCTGCAATCCATTGTCTCAGACATGAATGCCTGATCCATAACATGGAAGTTCACAAGCTTCAACTACCAAACCCACAAGCTTAAAGACAGTAGACCTGCATCATATGGAAGAAAGAACAGGCAACTTACTACGCTGGCAATAGCAATGCCTTGAAACATGATATGGCGCCAAATATCATCCAAAACATCAGTTCAAAATGAGAGATACAGTCAGGTGTCTATAAATCTACATTTGCATGATCTTTTGGTAAGACAAAGCCTGCAAAGATCAGTCACATCATGTCAGCATAACTTCTCATCATGCCAGTTAAGGGCTTGATGAGAGTGACAAGTGGGGTTAAATGGGATGCGTCAATTTTCATGCCTTTTTTCTTTTCCCTTCTACAGAGTGGGATGAGAGATTATTCCTTTTACGTAGCTGGAACCCCACTTCAAGCATGGAAGCCTAATCAAGGGAGAGAGTTTCTGCAAGGCTGAATGTTACCTACAAAGTACAAACTATAGGAGATGTGATTTAGACCATCTTCTCAAGAATATTGTGAAGGAGTGCCTGATATATGAACACCTGATATGACAAATAAAGAATGTGATATTGACATCCAGAGTGCTCTAAACTCAACCTTGACATGGCGAATAAACTAGGTACCTACTAATAGATCTTTTCTTGGGTTCTAGACAGATCTATCATATTTTTCTGATTGTGTAATGGTTGTCCACTCCAGACTCATCACTGATGCTCATGGTGACCATATGACCAAAGAATAGTCAAGAGCTTTGAATGCTGTAAAATACTTGTAACTTATTAATTCTTCATTTTCTCTTTCTGATTTAAACACTTGCAAATAACATTTATTCAAGACATTCTCACCTTCAATTTCACAAAATTCCAGCAAGAATTACTTTCGACTTTACCCTTCTTTTCTGATCTTAACTATTTTCACGATTTTTCGCAGACTGACCCTCTGTCTCCAATTTCACCCAAACGTCACCCATCAATTTTCGCACATCTTCCACACTTCCATAATTTCCCCTTGCCTGTCAACTTGCCATTTACATTTTTGAAACTCACCTATCACGCCATATAATTAATTACCTTGAATCTGCTCCTAGCACTCTTAAATCTGATTGGATGCTTAGGCCTACTAGAAACACCGATTAAAACATTGTTTCTAACCCATCGAAACCCTCACTCACTCTCTCCCCCTCTTTGCCCTCTGTCAAAGTCAATTACACTTTTTAGTTTTACTCAGCAACAATGTTTCATCATTCTGTTTCTAGATTTTTTCCACATCTTTTTTAATTGGTTTTTCCCTGATTTGCCCGCTTGCTGCCAAGCCATGCAAACCTTCACGATTACCTCATCCTATTTTCACTTAGCAACTCATTTTTCATACCCACATTATTACACAAACAAAGAATATGATCTTTATTTGACATGAATAGACGAATATGTCAAACAATAAATTAAATAAAAAATTGAAAAAAATAAAATTAAAAATATTATTTTAAAAATATTTTTGTGTTAAAAATATTATAAAACAAAAAATGCTAAAATTTTAAAGGTAAATTAAAAATATAAATTGAAAACAATTTAAAAATATTAAAAATGCCTACCTATTTAAATAAAAAATGCAAAAAAAAATTTTTAAATTTTTAAAATTAAATTAAATTTAAAAATAAAATTTAATATTTTAAATTAAAAATAATAAAAAAAATTCAATTAAAAATTAAATACAATTTTTTTACCTATTTTAAATTAAAAAAATAAACAGAAATGATGTTCATGCAATCATCAACTCAGCAGGGAGTAAGTGTAGGTGCTCTCTGTACATGCGCTCGAAACGCATGTACAGTGAGGACGCATGAACTAAGAGAATAGAACACACGCAGAGCAAACTTTCCGACTGAAAAATTGGACCGGTCGTGTGAAGTGTCACCCAAGAGCAAGGGCAATGAACAAAAACACCTTTGCGAGGCAGCAACCAACTCTCAACTGAGGATGAAAAGTCAACACCAAAAATACACATACACAGCAATGAAAAAAGAGCATTTCACAGCAATGAAGGGGAAAGAAATGAAACTGGGAAAAATGCTGGTTCTTACGGTAAAGAAATTGAAAAAATAATTGATAAAAACGAGTTTTTATCCCATAATCAGTCAATGGAGCAGATGATTTCTTCCACGTGAAACATCACAGACTTTCAAGCTGAGACAGAAAATGACAAACAAAAATTTTGCAAAAACACAAGGAAGTAGTTTTGAGAGGTTAACCTATGCTCTAGAGCCCTCGGAAATATTACTTTTCATTGTATCAATGATTTAAATAACTTCAGTCACCTCTGGCTCCCTGCCGATGCACACGTGGGACAAGTCCCGTGTCTCTGTAAAAAAAACCAACGTCAATGGTTTGATGCGTAAATGGTTCAATGAACAAGACACCATGTCAGGACAATTTTAAAAAGCAAGAATGCAATTGATGACATTTGCCAACAAACAGCACGTCAAAAGACTAATAAGGCGGAGGTAGGTAGCAACCGACAACTCACGAGGCAATAAATTACACCATTTACCACGCTGGCAATCAAAGGGCAAATTTGAAATTTTATTATGCCAGCCAGTAAAAGAAAATACCTTCCTATTAACAATAAAGTGATTGAAGGTCAGATAAAAATGGTGTCATGCCTGGTCAGGTGCATTGAAAAATATCAAGGATCATTTCTCAAATGAAAATTGCCACAAACTTTACATTCGGAAGACACCAAACAAATGTGCATCCAGTGGTTTTTTTTAATGTTTTGCAAAAGTTCTTGAGTTAAGTTTGTGAAAAGAAAGAAAATGGGGAAGCCAAAAATTAGAAAACCGATAAAAGAAATTTAAGGGTGCAACGTGGACCATAATTAGACTGAGGTATCCAGTTTGGAGTGAACTGTCTGAATAAACTGTATCTTAGACAAAATTTAAAACTTCTGGGAAGAGATGCAGCCTGTTCCACACACAGCAAGGTATCGCATGTAAAAAGCCGTCAACATTTTTGAGACTGCAGCAGGAAGAAACGATAAACCCCCCGCTCTTGAATGAAGTGGATTTGGAGTGAAGTCCCACGGTCCATCCCCAACCCAACCCTCACGTAAAAACCACTGCCTGAAGGAAGAGAAGCCATGCAGAACTCTTTGAAACTCTTGTAATTCCCACCCAACCAAGATCATTTACCACACTCGAGTCGAAACAAAAATTGTCCGAGACAAATCATGTAGCCTACTCGCTCTCCAGTGCACAGCCTCAAGTGCATCTATGGGGAACCTAGAATAAGCATCCATTAACATCTTTTTAGGGACGAACAAAAATACAGAACGTGGACCAATGTGAGATGTGGTGTTTCGCGGAACAAGCGTATTGCGTGGGAGGGACCACAGCTTAGATTAGGCTGGGTTGAGTTAGGCTGGGTTAGTTAGCTTAGATTAGGCTGGGTTGAGTTAGGTTTAATGAGAATTTAGGGTTGGTTAGGTTGGGTTAGATTTGATTGGCGCAGTTTAGTTTGGAAGTTTGGGGGCTTAGATTCGCTTAAACAGGAATGAGGATAGGCCTACATGGGAAGACATTCAACAATGACACCGGGAGTTTTTGTTGGACAAACTCCATCAATGATAAGATTTTCAAGGCAAACTTTATGCAGGGCACTGCATAATTCACAGAACTTTGATGGGGTCCATTGGTCCTTCATAGCAACTCGCATGCCTGTGTCAATTTCCTATTCGAAAATGGAAATTTGTGGAATGTACCTACATAATTCCAGAGTCACTGCAAAACAGGAATAAAGCACTGCGCAGAAGAACGAAAATCAAAACGTTCAAATGTCCATGTGGTTTAGAAATTATGGACACAAATGCAAAGGCATCTCGATCAATCTCTCCATGATTGCGTAGGTAGGTACATAATCTATCGGTAAATGTTCTTTCAGAAAAATTGCTCTTGTGTGTGAAGGAAACAAGCCAGATTGAATTTGACCATTCTAGCCAAGCAAGGAGTTTTTTTACGCAAGTGTTCCAAATTGCAACCAACAAGGTCATATCTAGGCCATGAGTTTGCCTAACAAAGTTTGGTGATGCGACAATAAATAGTTTTCCGACAAAAAAATCATCTCTTCACAATCTTCAATTTACACGGAACACAGATTGTTCGTGTTCGACAAACCTTATAAAAAAACCTCTGAAATGGAGCTCATGAAGTTGTTAATCATGGTTTCACCAATTTGCGGCATTACCTAGGTAATGCCACTGGAGAAGATGGGCCCCGCCGGGATTTGTGCAACTCCATCAGCAACAAACAACCTGCCTAATACCTACCTACACCTGCAAAAGTGTGGTTGAGAAATTTCAATCAACGATACCTAGGTATGCCCTTTGTTCGGCTAATTTTTCATTTGATTCTTTTATTCTTTTTTTGATCAATAAAAATATGGTGACAACACTGCATCCCTTGTGATGCTATGTTGTTGGTTTTTTCATCTTTCTGGACTCCGACTCACTCACTCTTGGGTCCTTTTGTTTTCTGGCCTCTTTTATGGCCTCATCGCGTCGGCGATGAGAGGTCACGCCACTTTTTGCTGCTGGCTGTTGACCCCGACAATTAATTCTTCCTTTCAAAATAAAAAATGCTGCCTTGCCCAATGGATCTGCGCAATGCAATGCAACGGTTTTCGGCTTCTTTTCGCCAATGATTTCCACATCGCGGGTCCTTCAAAAAGGCGGAATTTGCGGATTGAGCTACAGTGCGAATCTGAACCCCCTACCAAACCTCCCAACCAAACCACCCCAATCTTCTCTCCCAAGTCCCAACCAAACCAAACCTTCCCCAATCGAACCTATTGCCTGCCTTCCATGTTGTTCCGTGTAATTCGCTTGTTCCACGAACCGCGATAATCTCCCACCAAACCTGACCCAATGAAACCAAACTCAACCCAACCTAACCTGACCTGTCCTGTGGTTCCACGTAATTCGCTTGTTTTGCGAACGGCGATGTCTCCCATTGGTCCGCGTCCGCATTTCAGTTTGTCCCCCCCCCCGCCATTCGCCAAGCAAAGAAAAAGATTCAAGACTCAAGACTCAAGTGAGGTTTTCGCCGGGTCCTTCTGAAACGCGGAAATCGCGGAATTTGCGGTCCGTGGCTGCAGTGCGAATATAGACCTCAAAACCTCCAAACCAAGCTGCCCTAATGTAACCTAAAACCAGTGCCTCCTACAACACAAGGCCGTTGCACGAGTTTGTGACGTCATAATGAGTGGATGGTGGAAAACAGGAAAAGACAATGCGGGTATGGTGCGTCCGCGATGTGCTGCCCAAGGAAACTTGACATTTCTCTCGAACCGATGAACCGATTTTGATGAGACTTGTGTGCTGGAAAGCTGACAATCAGACCATTTCAATGGTGTATAACAATCCCTAACTTTTCATGCTAAAGCTCCATCAGAATTGAGGGAGAAACGTGTTCAAGTTAAAAAGTGACCCAATTCCGGCTTCCTGTCACATATTTTCAATGATTGTGCAATTTTTTCCGTTGCACATGGTTTCCACCAGCGAGAAAGTTGTAGAGGAAGCTTTCAGCTTTCCAAAAATACCAAAATCATTGAATTTGAACAACATTTGACAGTAATTTTATGACCAGAGAAAACACTGGCAGCATTGTTTTGTTCTTGAGCGGGGAAGATGCGGCGCCTCCCTGGAAATCCCAGGGAGTCGCGGCCTCTTCCCCGCTCAAAAACAAAACAATGCTGCCATGTGTTTTCTCTGGTCATAAAATTACTGTCAAATGTTGTTCAAATTCAATGATTTTGGTATTTTTGGAAAGCTGAAAGCTTCCTCTACAACTTTCTCGCTGGTGGAAACCATGATGCAACGGAAAAAATCGCACAATCATTGAAAATATGTGACAGGAAGCCGGAATTGGATCACTTTTTAACTTGAACACGTTTATCCCTAAAATTCTGTTGGAGCTTTAGCATGAAAAGTTAGGGATTGTTATACACCATTGAAATGGTCTGATTTTCAGCTTTCCAGCACATCAAGTCTCATCAAAATCGGTTAATCGGTTCCAGAGAAATGTCAAGTTTCCGTGGGCAGCACACCTCGGACGCCGCTCACTCGCATTGTCTTTTCCTGTTTTCCACCATCCACTATTTATGACGTCATGCCATTTTTACTTCTCGTGCAAGGGCCTTGTGTTGTAGGAGGCACTGCCTAAACCCACCTAACCTAACCTAACCCATTCAAACCTAACTCAACCCAACCAAACCTAACCAAACCTGCGATTCCGCGAAATTCGCTTGTTTTGCGAACCGCCATATCTCCCATTGGTCCGCGTCCGCATTTTTGTTCGTCCCGTTTTCGCCTTCTTTTCGGCTTTTCGCCTTCTTTAAAACTTTAAAAACTTTAAACTTGTGTAAGGTTTTCGGGGTGTTCCCCAGGGCTTCTTTTCGCCCACATCAACCCATTCTCGGAGATCGTTGTCCCTGCAAGGGGCAAGAAGTTTTCAACTTACCTCTGACACCCTGGGTTTGTCCTGAATTGGCAAGACTATTAACACTTAGGGACAATTTAAAATCTAAACTTTTCCGCAGGCCCTTCAATGTTAATCTTAATAGGCGGGTGAGAGAGCTGTCAGATTATATTGGCCATGCCTGGGCTCAATCAAAAAATGATTATTTCCACAAACATATCGCATCCGCATCGAACCCCAAGCAATTGTGGCAAGTTATGAGTCAAGCATTAACAAAAGGATACCAGAAAGGATCCAGTTGGCTGTTAAAAATCATCAGGGGGACATTCTTTGTGATCCTGCTCAAGTTGCAGACCATTTGCAAACTTTCTTTTTAAATGCATCTTCCCATTGCAAGGTCACAGCTGGTGTCTTTTCCTCAATGTCCATTTGGAATGACCAGACACTCTATTTGACTCCGGTCGATGAGATGGAAGTTCATAGCCTAATTCTTAATTTAAATAATTCGTGTCCAGATGGTCTTGGATTTTCTGCTATGCTTTTAAAAAATGTTTCCTCTTTTCTTAAAGGTCCAATTTGTTATCTTGTAAACTGCATATTTTGTCAGGTACTTTTCCTTCTGATTTAAAATATGCCATTGTTGTTCCAATACCTAAAAAGAAAAATTCCATCGATGTTTCTGATTTTCGCCCGATTGCAATTTTGCCAGTTATCAGTAAGGTTGTTGAGAAGGCTATGCATGTAAGATTGTATTCTTTTTTAGTATGCACTCCTTGCTTTCTCCGGCTCAGTTTGGATTTTGCCCAGGCCGCTCCACTTTGGATGCTTTGATTAATGTGTGTAATTATATAAGAACAAAGATGGATGTTCATATGTACTCAGGAGCTTTGTTTGTCGACCTTTCAAAAGCTTTTGACACCATCGACCATGCCATCCTTCTCAATAAGCTTTACCGATATGGTGTTCGAGGTCATGTTTTCAACTTGCTTAGTTCCTATCTTTCTGGAAGGTTTCAATCGGTCCGTATTGTAGACCATGTTTCAGTTCCACAACCTACCAACAAAGGGGTTCCACAGGGCAGCATTTTGGGTCCGCTGCTCTTCAATATTTTTGTAAATGATCTTTTTTTCTCAATTTCACATGACATATTTGCCGTTGCATATGCAGACGACATCACTGTGTTTGCATCTGCACAATCACCCTTGGTTTTGCAAGATAAATTCAAAAATTTAATCAATCATGTCTTGTTATGGTGTCTGAATAATAGATTGGTTGTTAATGTTGCTAAAACTAGTTGCATGTTTTTTTCAAGTTTAGTTCCTGTTTGTTTGAATGTTCCAGCAATGCCAATTGATGTTATTCGTGTCGGTTGTTCTCGATTTCCAATTGTTAAAATTGTGAAAATTTTGGGTTTAGTTTTAGATGATTGCCTAACATGGAAGGAAAACACGAAAATTCTCCTATCCAAACTTGCTTTTGGTGTCTTTATCCTTAGGATGGCTGCTTCTAACTTGCCCATATCCTGTGTCCGACTACTCTATCATGCTCATTTCGAATCCCACCTCCGGTATTGCGCCATGATTTGGGGTTCTTCTTTTGACAAGGTGATTAAGCCTGTTCTCCTAATCCAAAAAAAAAGCAGTGCGCATCTTGGCCCGCCTTCCGTATCGTGCCCCAACTAGGGAAATTTTTAAGGATTTTGAGATTTTAAATGTATATCAGATTATATATTTCCAAATATTACTTGTTGTGCACAAAACGTACTATGGTAAAGGCCCATCTTATTATGGCTTTATGGCAGGTGAAGGTTTGTTTCATGCAGACATGAGGGCGGACTTGCCTGCTTTGCGTTCTGTCGGTACAGCAAAGCTTATACCTGCAAGGGTAATTACTCGATTTGGGCGTTTTTCCTTACAGCACCTTGGCGTTAGATTATGGAACTCTCTGCCCAATGAACTGCGTCTTTGTCCCAATTATATGCAATTTAAGAAGCGACTGAAGCGCTGCATGATTAACAATCAATTATTTTTTGAATACTTTCGCGTATAAGAAGTTTGGTTTTTGATTTTTGCATTTCTTTGAATTTTGGCATTTTTTGTAGAGTCAAGCTATTTGGTGGATCAGGCCTGAAATGACCTGGTGCCAACATATTATTGATTTCCGTTAAGAAATTGATTGGATTTGCATCTTCTTATTGAAAATAATACGAAACACTTTTTTGTTTGCCCCTTCGGGCATATAAAAGTTGAGTTGAGGCCGCACTGCATTTTGAGTTTGAACTTTTAGTGGGTTCCCGGCTTGAGTTCTCCTGCCACACCCTAAAATGCCAATTGAAAGGAAATGCTCAAATGACATGCTGCATTTTGAGTTTGAACTTTTGGGGTGTGGCGGGGGGCTTGAGTTGGGTGCCTGCTAAAAATGATTGACCATTTTACTCTCTGCTGAAACTTTTCAAGAAGTTCGCCTAGTACAAATTGAAGGGAGCTAGGTGAAAACAGAGAAATGAAAAATATTCTTGAACAACAATGGATTTTAAATGGAAAATCGCAGGACCAGAAATTAAAGTTTCTTACACTTAGCTCCCTTTAGTTTGTCCGAGGCGAGTTGACCATTTGTGGGAGGTGATGCCTCTGGGCAACTTGTTTTTGTTTTATTCCCCTCCTGTTTGTTTGGTGCAATTTCCTCCAGAAGTCTTTGCACTTCTATGATTGATTTCTATCATCAGGTATTGAGAGGCTATTGCCCCGATAGGCCTATCAAAAAGATAGGTAGGCCTACCCATCTCATATTTTCTTGCATTGTCGTCAATGAAATAATAAGAAAAAAAAAACACTAATTTTCTTTTTCTTTTGTTCTATTCCAACCTCGCAATGATTCATCATTGCCGATATGCCATTTTTTCTAGGTGAATAAAAACCAATAATATCGTTACTGTGCATTTTGGCTTCTTCTACCCCTGAGCCGATGTTTTGGTGCTTATCTACCAATTTCATCGGTGGTGTCCTACGACTTCGCATTTGGACTTCCTTAACATGCCGGCTACAATCGATGCTTCTGCTGTTCATGTTCACGAAATATGGTTCATATTGTGCACTTGGTGGCGATGATGGATCTTTGCGAGGTTGGTGATTTCTTTCATGCACATTTCAATTTTCATGGAAATATCTGTGCACAAAATTGGTTTTTGACATGTGTTGTGAAAATTTGAATTTGTCATCTTGGATTGTTTTTTGTTTTGAAATCAAATTTTGAAAATCAAACAATAAAATGCAAACAATTTGAAAAAATGGCCAAAAAAATATGATTATGGCCAACAGAAAAAAAAAAAAAAATTCATACTTTGCGCCTTACTCAGGCGCCATTCATACCAATCATTCACCATACCCACACTGGTGTTCGGTACCCCTGTATGTGTCTGTGGCTTTATTATGTTTCTGTAACTTGCCGCCACTCTTGGACGGACTAAGTGTTCTTTTACGTGCACATGGTGAATTGCACACGGGACCACCTTCTTAACCGGTCAAGCCCGGCGCCCGTACACCGTACGCGCTCAAAAATGCAACTGATATCCGACTGCCGTACGGTGTACGCGCGGTTAAAGCTGTTGCGATTTGCCGACCGCCGTACGGTGTACGCGCGGGAACACCATGCATTTAAATGGGTTTTTCGCCGCAAATCCGACATTTTCCGACGGCGATCTTTTTCCAAAATTAAAGTTGAAGAAACAGCGATTTAGCAGACGCCAGTTTCATCGAAATCGGTGCACGCGTTCTCAAATGACGCAGTTTTGAATTTCGGCCATTTTGTACTCCTGTTTTTAGCAATTTTTGAACGATGGCAGGGCCTTCTGGCCATGTTCCAGTTGTTGTTGGTCAAGAAGTTGAAGTGGAATTCGATGTTTTGGACTGTGAGAGTGCTGAAGACTCTGAAAGTGAAGGATCACAGAGCAGTTTGGATGAAATAGCAGAAGATATAAGTGGAAGTGATGCCAGTTTGATCAGTGATGATGAAGAACAAGTGAGCTGGGACGGGTTGATGCCATTGACATTGGCAGGCGTTTGCGATTTGACAGAGACACTGGTGTCAAAGTGCCTCTACACAACATAGAAGATGTTGTGGAGATTTTTAAGATCTTCTTGATGATGAGATCATGCAGCTTATAGTTACACAAACGAACCTTTACGCTCGCCAGAAGCGAGAGCTTGTTGGGTTTGTGTTCTCAAAGCGTTCCAATCTGGGAACATGGACTGATCGGACTGATCTAACCGTTGATGAAGCCTATGTTTTTATTGGGCTGCTGATACTGATGGGCATAGTGGTGAAACTATCAGTACAGTAAGGAGCTACTTTACCCGTGATAAGCTGGTTGAAACAGCAATGTTTCCCTCCACCATGTCCCGGGAGAGATTCGAGGGCATCCTTTCCAACTGGCACTTTGTGGACAACAACTTGTTGGAGAACTACACTGGAAACAAGAAGTTGTTTAAAATCCAACCATTCTTCGACATGATCATTCGAAAGTTCCAGTCTGCTTATGACTTGCATGAGCACATCTGTATCGACGAATCCCTCTGCTTGTTCAAAGGACGTCTGTCCTTTTTGCAATGGATCCAGAGCAAGGCGGCACGTACTGGCTTCAAGACCTATGAGCTTTGTGAAGCTCAAACTGGGTACACCTACAACATCATCCTCTACGGAGGAAAGGAAACTGACCTGGAGAACCCCATCACAACTGCTGAGTCACCCAAGACCAATCAGATCGTTTTCAAGCTCCTCCACCCTCTCCTTGGTCGCTGTCACAAACTGTGGATGGACAATTTCTACAATAGTCCGGACCTCGCCCTAGAACTCCTGAATCGTGACACACAGTGTGCAGGCACTTTACGTCTGAACCGTAAAAATGTG
>JASGXE010009805.1:0-46328 GCA_030068105.1 Sinentomon sp. SZTP_YWyxl
GTTCGATGCCCCTGGCATGGAACAACAGGAACTACCTATAAAAACTTCTGGGGATCATATCCTTAGAAACTTGCATTTATTTGTGTTAGACAACAACTGAATGAATGCTCGCAAAAGAATGACGCTAACAAATGGAATAGGTAGGTACATAAAGCAATGGAAAAAAATATATGGGACAATCTAACACAACGGGTGTAACCCTTGGAAATATCTTACGACATTTTGCTTTTTTCAGGTTGCCTTGGTACATAGCACCTCATGTCTTCAGTTTCAGTCATCCTCTTACTTTCAGACAAAATAGCTCAAAAAGGTGTCTTAAATTTACTGAATTTTCCATGCTTCAAATCATTGAATGATTTTGATCGGTTTTGCCAGAGTTGTCAGAGAAAAATTGTAAGAAAAGTAATTGCTGTCTTTTTGTCTAAAAACTGTCCTAGCAATGCAACCTGGTTGCCTTCCCAAAAATATCCGAACACCGGTGATACTTCCCCTACTCATGAATGCATAGGTAGCTATATTTCAGTACTCTATATAGATTTTTGCAACCTGTTTTGGAGTAATAAAATGTGAAACAATGGAAAACAAAAGCAGGTACAGAAAGCTGACCGAACATTCACAACCAAATGGGATCCAATTTGACCTTAACCTATCATAAGCTCAATATACCCTGAACCGGAGTCGGCGGCCCAAGATGGCTACCCCACACTGCGTGGTCAGTGCAACCTTTTTCATGCAGCTGGGAAGAGAGTGTGCACACTGCTGGCAAACACCGCTGGTGTTTCCGTGACTCTCTGCGCTAGTTAACCGAGCATATGCCGGACAAGCGCCCTCACCGCATGATTGACACAAGGCGAACCATTCCCCCGTTGTAGTGCACCGGAGGGGTGAAGTGAGGCAACAGCATGGCTGAGGGCTGGAAATTCCTTCTGTGTGTGACACCAACCGACCTAGTAGGTACCTAACTTCTTCTGGGTGTGCCAGTTGGGTGCACAAATATTTGCTCTGGGTAACCACGTAATTGCTGGAAGGATTGTTTCATCACATTTGCTTCATCATCGTTTCATCGCTATCATTTCATCATCTATGCCTGTTTTTCCGTCTTTTGTCTTTGCTGTTTTCTGATATTTTTATTCACTTTCTTTGCATATTTTTATTTGAGATTGTGAATGGGTGTGTGTGCTGATTGAGATGATTCTTGTTTGGAGGTGTGCCTGCGTGTGACTGTTTGTTGTGTGTCTGTTAATGAATGTGTTACGACTAAGCCCCGTCCACATTCCGATGATGTTTTCCGAACTCCGGTCCGGTCCGCTCTTTTCCCTCCTTCCTTTACCTTTTCCTCCTTACGTATAATGCAGGCGAAGGTCGCGTGTCCTTCCCTCCCTTCCTTTTCCCAGGTATATGATGAACTTTGCTGTATTCTGAGAACTCTTCCGTTCTCCATTGATGATTGCCTTTAGGTATGGCATGAAAGCCCGTTTAAAACAGCGTCTGATACCAAACCTGACCTCACCCTTTGGGAATTGGAAGAATCAACCGATGTCGACCATTTGTCGGCGATAATGTCTAGTAAAAATGGCGCATTCGAGATTATCAATTCTTTCGCAATTTTTTATGGGAAGACTCTTATCAGGGCTCTTTGAAGGAATTGCAGAGAAAATACTTGCATAGAATTCGATTAACTCGAAGATGGTAGAGCGGGCGTTACCACTTACCAGCGATGGTCACTGGCCTGCTTTCATGGACAAAATGCGTCAACTGCATCTTGTGCTCGCGATAACTGCCGAACTCATTCATTCAAGCTTCGCATCCAAATTTTGCAGAGAGATTCTTGAACCCCAAACCTTGACTGACTTCGAAGATGAGAATGAGTGGCAGCTTAGAAGTGACAAAAAGGTCACAAGAAAGGATCACGACTCGGCAGGTACGAGTTGTTCCCAAATGAACACTCGCAGCAGGGCTTCTTGATGCTCACAGCATTAAGAAAAGGCGTTGATGACTGCTGAGTAAAATAAGATAACAATTTCTTGGTTTGGTCCTTTCGGAGTGGCCTCCGTGGTGCAACTGTAGTGCTTTGGTCTTGTGTCCGAGAGGTTGTGAGTTTGAGCCCACAGATTACCAATTTTTTAAATGTCCAAAACGAATCCCAAACGAAACCCGCAGCAATTTCCCTCTTCCGTTTTCACTTCCGTTGCTGATAAAATCCGTTTGCCGGTTTCTAAAAAAATCCACAACATTCGAAACGGATTTTTCCCATGCTTTTGTAGATTTCCGAATACCGATAGCCAATAGATATGTTAACCTAGGAACAAGATAATTTTCATCTTTTCGGCACAGTCGTTTAGGTTGGGTACCAAAATTTGATATTTTTCTAAAAAAGGCACCGACTGCAGACTAGGAATTACCACCAGCCAGGTCACACTACCTTGTCCTCCCTCAGTACCCCTCTGTTTCAAGGTGAAATTGCACACAAATTGGAAACGAGGAACTCAGCAATGAGGCCAAGCCAGTGGCAACCCTGCCGTTTGTGAACACAACTGGAGGAGAAAACGGGATGAGGAAAAGGAGGAAATGCAACTGAATCTGACATTTTTTGGTAAATTTTTGACAGATGGCAGCAACTGCGCGGACACACTCCAGGATGGTGATACCTACCTTCCCCCCTCCCAAACCACATTTTATTTGACCCCAACCTGAAGTAGGGTTGTCGGGAAACGAGGGTCAGCACCGTCTCAGAGCAGATCCAAACGCCTAAGATTACATGGGCTGTACCAGAATTAATGGAAGTTGCATCCTCAAATGCCTTGGGAACAACTTTAATCAATTTCACATCCTAAAATCACTGGAGGCATTCTTCCTTGACATCGATGCAAATTTCCACCCTTCTCATGCAACTATCAGATGTTCCACGTTGTTCCAAAGTGGGCTCTTTCTTGCCTCTGAATTTGTGCTTTTGGCCAGGGTCGGACAGAGGAAAATTGCAGTCCTGACATTGCCCATTTGATTTTTGTAAAAATGCGAGAGTTGTACAAGCCGAGGTCAGGTTTCCCTGTGAATGTTTTGTGAGAACCATCTTTCTCTTCTGCAGGGTATTCCAAAATTTCTGGATTTTATGATGGCAATATTTTCATTTGGGTCTTTTTTCATTGATTCTGCGAGCCGACTGAGCCATTCTGGTACAGAATTTAGAAAAAGCCTTTCAACCGAGAATGCTTCAGATCCAGCCAACAGACAGAAGGATGTTTGGGGCTGAATCAGGTGCAGTTGTTCTGTCGTCATCTTCCACTGCCTCTGTGCACCACGCATTTTTCGCTCGTTCACAACCTGATTTGTAGCTTGTGAGTTGAGGGTCATTTTTGATCCACCCTGTAGCACAGGAAAATTGTTGAATTTTTCAAAGACCAGTGGAAAATGAGCGACACTGGCCACCATATACTGCCTCCAAAATGGCAGGATTTTGAGTTGCAAAATCTTCGAGATCTATGCCATTGAATTGTTTGAATTGTTTTTCCACCTTTGAAAAATCCTTGTTTTTTCTTCGAAGCACAAAACACATTGAATTCAAGCCTCCTTGTACTGAGTATCAGAAGGCTGATAAAGTTGTCCTTTGGCATAAATGTCCACCATAGATGTACGTATTTAAGCAAACCAAAATTTTCCAAAATCGCTTGCAGAATACCAAGACAATGAGCCAACTTCCATTAATTCTGGTACAACCTCGTAAGACATGTGTGGAACTGAAAATGAGATCTGAAAATCATCATTGCAGCAACTGAAAAAATAAGCTCATCTAATTTTAGGGCAGAGTACTTTAAAGCGACTCATAGATGCATGAAATCTTGAAAGTACCTTAGGTAGCAGGTAGGTACCTAAAATGCCCACCTACCTAGACCTAAATGGCGAACGCTAGTTTCCTGACGGAAGAGTGGTCAAGAGTCTGGGCCTTATTGCAGTGACAAATGTGTGTCATGTGATAAACCCACCAAATCAGTTGAAATCTTCAGGCGATTCCACAAAAAGGTTCAGAAAAGAAAACCTGTCAACATTTTTTAGAAGCAGGGATGGAGTAAAAGATACCATGTCACAGGCTCTGGTAGACCCAATGTTGGGTGAAAGGACACCACCAAGGTCAGCCCAGCCACCCTCTCGAAGGACACATTTCCTAAAGATGGATATGCCATGAAGTTGCCTCCGCATTGCAATGGTATCCAATCCAAGCATGTCCCTAAGAAGAGAGACACCGATTGAAGGAGAAATTATTGCCAGACACAAATCTCACTGCTCTACATTGAACGGCCTCGATAGTGCTGATATGCTAGTATCCAAACTTCTATTGAAGGTCAATCTGAGATCTAAACTCAAGCGCGACCCTTTTTATTTGATTCTGATAAATCGGGTTGGAGAGCTTTCCAAAGAACTTGACCATGATATTTTTCTCTTGCAAAAAAGAAATATTTTGCCTCTAAATTGCAATCAGCAGGTTACAAAGGTAAAATCTGGAATGTACTTTCTGAGGTGTCCAATTTGTAAAGCCATTGACCTGATGTCCCCAACAGAAGGTGTTGTAACTGACTGCAGGGATTTGGCTGATATGTTTGCTGAGGCTCTATTGGATACTTCACAACTGTCCATTCCTGCTGTTTGGGATGAAGGCAATAATTTTCCCTGGTCTTGTAATACCATCTTTTTTATCTCCTGTTACAATAGCTGAACTGCGTACAACTGTATTTGGTCTGCGCAAGCCGCAACGTGGGGCAAGGTCTTGATAACATTAATAGTCTGTTACTTAAGTCACATTTTGATGTCTAGCGTTTTCCAATTTGTTATTTGGCTAATTTGATGTTAACTGGTGGTCATTTTCCTTCCCGTCTCAAATCTGCTGTTATTGTTCCAATTTACAAGAAGGGATGTTCTTCGACCCCTACAAACTATAGGCCAATTGCCATTCTTCCTGCGATGAGCAAAGTGTTCGAGAAATTGATTCACATCAGGCTTTATAAGTTTTTGCATAAATAGGCCCTACTCCATGTTGAGTCCTGTGCAGTTTGGGCTTCTACCTGGCAAGTCTACCTTGTGTGCTTGAACGGAATTCAAAGAGATCATTGATTCTGCTAGAACACGGGGTGAACAGGCATTCCCATAGGGGGGTAGGGGGGGTTACCCCCCTGGCCGAAGGCCAGCCATACCCCCCTTGGCCAAAGGCCAGGGACCACCCCTGGTAGGAGCTCGGGGACCCTTGCTAGGTTCCCTTTCGCCAAAGGCTAGAGGGGACCTTCTAAAAAAAACCACCTCAAGTCAATTTCATGAGCATTCCCATACGGGGGGAGGGGTTGGGGGGGTCCCCCAGGCCGATGGAAGGCCAGCCCCCCCGGATGCCCGAAGCCCAGGGCCCCCCTGGCCTTCGAGCATCCGGGGGGCCCTGGCCTTCATATCATGAATTTTACAACAAATTCATTCTCAGTTTTTTGGAGCCAAAGGGTGCCCACCATTCTGGAAAACCTGGAATTGTCAAGAAATTGTTTCTTTCTTGAAAAGTGAGGGAATTTCCACAAAATGGGAAAAGTCAGGGTATTTCCAATTTGAAATAATTGATTCCGGGTCGAAATGCGGGTGTCCGGGCACTAACCTTGGGTGTCCTGGACATTTAATAGGGTGTCCGGGTCGAAAAGTGGGTGTTTCCGTGCACTAAAATTGGGTGTCAGGGTGGGTGTCCGGGTCAAAACATGGGTGTCCCGCCTGTCCGGGTCATTTATCAGTGTGTTCGGATGGAAAAATGGGTGTCCGGGCATTAAAATTGGGTGTCCGGGCATTAAAATTGGGTGTCCGGGTCAAAAATGGGTATCCGAGTCAAAAATGGGTGTCCGGGTTGTTTATTTGGGTGTCCGGGTCTAAAAATGGGTGTCCGGGCACTAAAATTGGTTGTCCGGGTGGGTGTCCGGGCCAAGCATGGCTGTCAGGGTCGTTTATTAGGGCGTCCGGGTCTAAAAATGGGTGTCCGGGAACCTTAATTGGGTGTCCGGTGGGTGTCCGGGTCGAAAAAGGGGTGTCCGGGCCGGGTCGTTTATTAGGGTGTCCGAGTCATTAATCAGGGTGTCCGGGTCGAAAAGTGGGTGTCCGGGTCGAAAAGTGGGTGTCCGGGCACTAAAATTGGGTGTCCGGGTGGATGTGGGGGTCAAAAAAATGGAGTCCGGGTCATTTATAAGAGTGTCCAGGTGGAAAAATGGGTGTCCAGGTCGTTTATCAGGGTGTCCGGGTGGAAAAATGGGTGTCCGGGCAGTTTAATTGGGTGTCCGGCTCAAAAATGGGTGTCCGGGTAGTTTATTAGGGTGTCCGGGTCTAAAAATGGGTGTCCGGGCACTAAAATTGGGTGTCCGGGTCAAACATGGGTGTCAGGGTCGTTTATTAGGGTGTCCGGGTAGCGTATTTGATTAATCTATACGAATCGAGCACTTTTATCTAACCCCATGTAAAAATCCCGAGCCATAAAAAGGCAGGAAAAAACTCTGAACATAGAAAATGGGTTAGGTACGGTTAGGATAGGTTAGTTAGGCGAGGTTAGGGCAGGTAAGGTTGGTTAGGTTAGGTTAGCTTTATTTTGTTTTTTTGTCCAGGCGTCAAATTGGGACATTGCCCGATTCGTATAGATAAATAAAATACGCGTCCGGGTATTGGGTGTCCGGGTAGTTTATTAGGGTGTCCGGGTCATTTATCAGGGTGTCCGGATCGAAAAGTGGTGTCCGCCGTCCTGGCACTAAAATTGGGTGTCCGGTTGGGTGTGCGGGTCAAAAAATGGGTGTCCGGGTCGTTTATCAGGGTGTCCGGGTCTAAAAATGGGTGTCTCAGTCTGGGCACTTTAATTGGGCATCCGGATCGAAAAATGGGTGTCCAGGTCGTTTATTGGGGTGTCCGGGTCATTTATCAGAGTGTCCGGGTCAAAAAGTGGGTATCCGGGTACAAAAATTGGGTGTCCGGGTCAAACAAAATGGGTGTCGGGTGTACGGGTCAAAAAATGGGTGTCCAGGTCGTATATCAGGGTGTCCGGGGTGGAAAAATGGGTGTCCGGGCACTTTAACCGGGCAAGCCCGGAATTGCGAATTCTGGTTTTAAAATGTTTTCCCGCACGTTTCGGAAACACGGAGTGTCGCCCCCTATGGAATTAATAATTTCTGCAAGGATTTTCGAAAAACGGAAAAATCGGAAATGCATGCAGATCCTGCCCAACCAAGCCAGATTTCTGCTATGTATCATTAAAATCGCCTATAATTTTATGTTTTCAACAAAAAAACACCGCACAAAAAACGGCCAAAATACCCACACAACGCTTCAAGCCGCATCAAAATCAAGCAAAAATGGAAAAAAGGTAATTTCAATGCGATGCCATTTCTAAACGTTGTAGCAAATCACGTGAAACAAGCGTCAGCCAGATCGCGCTGCTTTCGGCTGCCCGAAAATTCCAATTTCGTCGGGTGACTGATGTTGCGTCATCGTGAAAAAAGGCGCCTTCGACAAGGGACAAAAGAACAAAGAGTGGGAAATTTGAAAAGTGCGTTGATTGAAAACGGTTGGACCGATTTTGGCGGAATAGGCCTAAACGTCTGCTAAATCGCTGTTTTTCCTCTTTCCGGCTGTGAATATATTAGCCTTCGCGATCGAGTGGTGCTGATGTTACATAATTAAATTCAAATCCCTTGAAAATGGAATACCCATGCCGACGTTTATTTACGTCGTCCATACAATCACATCATGTTGGTCTTGACGTTTATCTACGTCGCTCGTACGCACGGATTTTTTTAGCGGACGTTGGGTGTCCAGGTGGGTGTGTCCGGCTCAAAAAATGGGTGTCCGGGTAGTTTATTAGGGTGTCCGGGTCTAAAAATGGGTGTCCGGGCACTTTAATTGGGTGTCCGGGTGGGTGTCCGGATCAAAACGAGGGTGTCCGGGGTCACCTATATTTAAGAAATGTCTGCCGTTTTGGGCACTTTGCCATCTAACCACATGTGAATGTTCTGACCCCTCAAAAACGGGAAATAACGTTTGAAACAATTATGGCAAAAAAATTCAGGTTAGGTCAGGTTAGTGTTGATTAGATTAGCAGGGGGTTTGGGGGACAGCGTCCCCCAAAAGCTGCAGCTTTTTTGAAAAATTAGGGGTCCTCAGATGCCATTTTACGACATTTCAGGTCCTTTTTTTCTTATCCTGGAGGGTTTGCAGTCGCAATAGATGGAGCAAGGAAATAACTGTCAGACACGACTTTCTTTTTACCATTTTCTGTAAATCAAATCAGAAAGTACAAAAGAAACAGAATGTAGCTATTGAAGTCCTGGGGTGTGCAGGGCACACACCAGGACTTCGGCCAAGGGTCCCCTCGGAAAAAGGCTAGGGGGTAACATCGGCCGAAGGTCGAGGTTACCCCCCCCCCTAGCCTTTTTCCGGCAGGGGAATCAAAACAGGAATTACAAAAGAAACAGAATGTTGCTATTGAAGTCCTTCCTGGTGTGTGCAGGACACACGAGGACTCAGGACTTTGGCCAAAGGTACCATTGGAGAAAGGCTAGGGGGTAACCTGAGCCAAAGGCCGAGGTTACCCCTCCCCTGGACTTTTTCCGGCAGGGGAATCAAAAAGGAAGTAGGTAGGTACAAAAGAAACAGAATGTTGCTATTGAAGTCCTTCCTGGTGTGTGCAGGACACACGAGGACTTTGGCCAAAGGTACCCTTGGAGAAAGGTTAGGGGGTAACCTGAGCCAAAGGCCGAGGTTACCCCCCCTGGCCTTTTTCCGGCAGGGGAATCAAAAAGGAAGTCGGTACAAAAGAAACAGAATGTTGCTATTGAAGTCCTTCCTGGTGTGTGCAGGGCACACACCAGGAAGGACTTTGACAGCAACATTCTAGGGTGGGGGGTAGGGGGGGGGGGGTAACCTCAGCCAAAGGCAGAGGTTACCCCCCCTAGCCTTTTTCCGGCAGTGGAATCAAAACAGAAAGTACAAAGAAACAATGTTGCTCCTATTGAAGTCCTGGTGTGTGCCCTGCACACACACCAGGACTCTTTTCTCACCTTTTTCCGACGGGGTACCGTCGGAAAAAGGCTTGGGGGGGGTAACCTCGGCCGAAGGCCAGGGGGGTAACCCCCCCTACCACCCTATGCCCAACCCTGCCCCCCCTGGCCTTCGGCCGTGGTTACCACCCCCCAGCCTTTTTCCGATGGTACCCTTGGTTTCCGAGGGTACCGTCGGAAAAAGGTGGGAAAAGAGTCCTGGTGTGTGCAGGGCACACACCAGGACTTCAATAGGTGGCAACATTGTTTCTTTTGTACTTTCTGTTTTGATTCCCCTGCCGGAAAAAGGCTAGGGGGGGTAACCTCGGCCTTTGGGCGAAGTTACCCCCTCCCCCCCTAGAATGTTGCTATTGAAGTCCTTCCTGGTGTGTGCCCTGCACACATCAGGAAGGACTTCAATTGCAACATTCTGTTTCTTTTGTACTTCCTGTTTTGATTCCCCTGCCGGAAAAAGGCTAGGGGGTAACCTCGACCTTCGGCCGATGTTACCCCCCAAGCCTTTTTCCGAGGGGACCCTTGCCCGAAGTCCTGACTCCTGGTGTGTGCCCTGCACACCTCAGGACTTCAACAGCAGCATTTTGTTTCTTTTCTACTTTCTGTTTTCATTTGCAGATAATGGTAAAATGAAAAAAAAAACTCATCCAGAAAGTCGTGTCTGACAGTTTTTTCCTTGCTCCATCTATTGCGACTGCAAACCCTCTAGGATAAGAAAAAAGGACATGAAATGTCGTAAAATGGCATCTGAGGGCCCCTAATTTATCAAAAAAGCTTCAGCTTTTGGGGGACGCTGTCCCCCAAACCCCCTGCCGGGGTCGCTGCCCCCTAGGACCCCCGCTGGGGGCACAGCCCCCCAGACCCCCTGCATTTTCGGTGCCTATCCCCCCCTGTTGTAGACCTCTCTACCCCCCCTCTTAGGTACCTGACCTTGCCCATCCCGGTTTCCATTTGCGCATTTTCGCCGTTTTTTAATTTGTTTATTTCCTATTTGTTCTGAAAAATCCAAATTTTTCTACAGATTTTTCCGTTTTCCTGGAAACAGTTCCAGCAATTTTCAGTGAAATTACACAGGTAGGTACGAAGAAAAAAGTTGTCTCGTCTTGTTCCAATTGTGTTTTAAATTTACCGGGAAAATTCATCAAGGGAATTTTTTCCATTTTGGGAAAATTCCGAATTTCCCACGAAAACTGGAAAATTATGTACCTACCCACCTACCACTAATCACGGAAGCACCAGCGGCGTTCGCCAGCAGTACGCACACTCCCTCTTCCCAGCTGCGTGAAAAAGGTTTTCACTGACCACGCAGTGGGGGGCCGCCATTATGGGCCGCCGTCTCCGGGCAGGTTCCCGGCTTAGGTCTGGGCGTGGGTTCCCGACCCTTTCCCAAACCTCATCTATATCAACCCCGTAGCAATGCATGCACCAACCAGATCGGATCCGATCTCAAATGAAAAAATACATAAAAAATTGTTGAAAAATAAAATAAAATAAAACGAAGAACACAAATTTCGAAGAGAGGTAAAAATAGATAAAAAAAAAACAACAAAAATCTCCAGCCACCCTCACTCCTAGGCAGCAGAAACTTTCCCTTCCACTTCACAAGATATTGTTTCGCATGTTCCAGTATCCACCCACAAGTGTGATTCCTTCTCCCTCCCTATTCCCAGTCGCTCACGAACACGCGCCCATTCCTGCCTTTGTGAACACCCCTGACTCAGGGTTGAGCATAGGGGGGTAGGGGGGGTTACCCCCCCTGGCCTTCGGCCGAGGTTACCCCCCCAGCCTTTTTCCGACGGTACCCTTGGCCGAAGGCCAAGGGTACCGTCGGAAAAAGGTGGGAAAAGAGTCCTGGTGTGTGTGCAGGGCACACACCAGGACTTCAATAGGAGCAACATTGTTTCTTTGTACTTTCTGTTTTGATTCCCCTGCCGGAAAAAGGCTAGGGGGGGTAACCTCTGCCTTTGGCCGAGGTTACCCCCCCTACCCCCCACCCTAGAATGTTGCTGTCAAAGTCCTTCCTGGTGTGTGCCCTGAACACACCAGGAAGGACTTCAATAGCAACATTCTGTTTCTTTTGTACCTACTTCCTTTTTGATTCCCCTGCCGGAAAAAGGCCAGGGGGGGGGTAACCTCGGCCTTTGGCTCAGGTTACCCCCTATCCTTTTTCCAAGGGTACCTTTGGCCAAAGTCCTCGTGTGTCCTGCACACACCAGGAAGGACTTCAATAGCAACATTCTGTTTCTTTTGTAATTCCTGTTTTGATTCCCCTGCTGGAAAAAGGCTAGGGGGGTAACCTCGACCTTCGGCCGATGTTATCCCCTAGCCTTTTTCCGAGGGGACCCTTGGCCGAAGTCCTGGTGTGTGCCCTGCACACCCCAGGACTTCAATAGCTACATTCTGTTTCTTTTGGTACTTTCTGTTTTGATTTACAGAAAATGGTAAAATGAAAAAAAAACTCATCCAGAAAGTCGTGTCTGACAGTTATTTCCTTGCTCCATCTATTGCGACTGCAAACCCTCCAGGATAAGGAAAAAAGGACCTGAAATGTCGTAAAATGGCATCTGAGGACCCCTAATTTTTCAAAAAAGCTTCAGCTTTGACGTCTCTCTTCAATCATTGACTTGCACCACAGGAATATGTGGCACAAGTCTTCCGACTCTGCCCCACAGAGCCTGCATTCCTCCTTCCCATCCACCCAACGCAACCGTCTCGCAGTTTCCAGAGCACCCACCCTGGCCCGAAACAACAAGTCGCTGCCAAAGGAACCATCATATAGGTAGGTCTTTTTTTTCCGTCGGCTGCTTGCGCGTGCGGTCGCGTTCAGGGCGTGCTCCGCTGATTTCATCGTTTTGTTTGTGTTTTTGATCGTTTTTGTCTTTTGTTTTTTGGTGTTTGCTTTGTGCTTGAAGACTGCAGTCGCCCGTCAGTGATGAACACTGCCGGGTGAACTGCAAGTTTGGAAACTCTGGTGAAGGGAAGATGGTCCTCTGTGATGATTGCTCCAAATACTTTCACTTCGATTGCGTTGGCCTTCTCAAAACCAAGTCCATTCCAGCATGGGCTTTGTGGTTGTGCGAGGATTGTATCGGGGATTTTCGTGAGATGAAAAGCCTCCTCATGCATTTGAGAGTTCTTTGTTCTTCTGGTCTTCCAGCTGCGGCAGTGGCCGAGTCTTCCGCAGTGGCTGTTCCTCCGGCAAAGCCTGCCATTGTGAATGATTCTCCCCCTGTGGGTGATCCTGCTTCACCTTCTGCCGATAGGGTAACTTCTGCTGTTCCTTCAGCTGCAGTGGTGGCCAGGCCTCCTGCTGTTGCTGTTCCTCCTGTTGTGGTTGTTGACTTGTTGGCCATGTGGAACCTTCTGTTACTCCATCTCCTCTGGCACTTCTCGTGCTCTCATGAGTCACTCTGATAAGCCACTCATCCTCTCAGCTGTACCTTCGGTTTCCTCTCCCATTGGCCCGCTTTCTTCTGCATTTCCAGTTCTTGGGTGTGTGCCCAAAGTTGTCCCGGGAACTCTTTCCTACGCGAACATTGTCTCAGCTCCTCGCTGCAGCCCTTTGTTAAGCCCTCTCTGCAGTTCCGGGTCTTCTGCTGTAGCCGGGGTCATTCCGACCAGGAAACTGCCCGTCTTGAAGTCCTCAGTTCCTGCAGTTGATTTGACCGCTGTGCAATCACCGCCACTCTCCTTGCCTGAAGTCAGTAAAGTCCTTGCCTGTTCTTTGCCGATCAATGATCCATGTATTGTCTAACGGGAAATTAAATCCCAGCAGCAATATCGGCTCAGTTGCGTTCGGTATCATTTTACTGGTTAAGTTACGTTTCCTGCAGTGTTTTTTCCTTGCAGCGTATGGAAGAAAAACGCTGCAAGGAAAAAACACTGCAGGAAACGTAACTTAACCAGCAAAATGACACCGAACGCAACTGAGCCGATATTGCTGCTGGGATTTAATTTCCCGTTAAACAATACAAGCTCTTCCTCAGCTCAATCTATTTCTGGCCAGTCTCACACTGCAAAGAAAAGTTCCAGGTTACTGATCATTGGCGATTCCATGATCAAGCATTCAAACTGCCGTCCAGCCGCTGGCGCTGGTACAGAGTTCCGATGTCTTCCTGGTGCCACCATTTCCAGAATTTCCTCCTCATTGAAAGCCATTCCAAAATCCCAGGCCCGAGGTTACTCAACCATTCTTGTGCATGTTGGTGTTAACGATATCCTGGGCGGTGCATCACCAGAAATTGTCCTTCGCAGTCTCTCAGATTTCTTTCTGTGCTGCAAGAACCAGTTTCCTGGTGCCCGCTTGATCTTTTCTGCCATCATTGCTAATGATCACGTTCCACTAAAGTCTCTCTATCTCTTGAACTCCAGGGTTGCTGCACTTTGCCAGCAGTTGGGTGTCTCTTTTTTGGATGCTAATTGTTGGTTCCCTTCTAATTTCCTTTCCTTGCTAGAGATCGTCTACATCTTAATGATCACGGAAGCAGGATTCTTGGGAATCTGTCCGCTCTCCTTCCAAAAACCTCATACTAAGCTCTACAGAAGCCTAAAACTCGTCCCACTCTATCATCTCTCGCTATCTTGTGTGCTCCATTCACCTCAGATTATCTGGTTGAATTTTCTGTGTTGCAGAAGAGTTGCTCAGGCAGACCACAGACAAACTCTCTTGATTCGCACCTCTCTGTCCTTCAGTTGAACTGCCGCAGAATTCGCAACAAGTCCAACGAGCTCGCGACTCTGCTCGAAATGCATGATCCTGACGTTTTAGTTCTTACTGAAACTTGGCTTGATGACAGCATTGGCACTCATGAATTCTTTCCATCTTACTTCACTGTGTACCGTAGGGACCGCTGCAAATTTGGCGGTGGTGTCTTGGTAGGCAATCGGTGTTCACTAAATTCCTCTCTTGTCTTTCTCAGCTCTTCACAAGAATTTTTCATATGCTCCGTTATTCTGAAGTCGTTAGGTAACAAACCATTCCACATTGTTGGTGTACCGTCCTCCTGATTCTTCTTCGAACATTTTCCAAGAAATTTCTTCGGAACTTGTCAGTCTTGGTCTTTCTGCAGCCCAGAACCATTGTAGACTGGAATCGTCTATCCCAGAATTCGGTGGATTCCTTTCTGACTCGACCCTTTTCCTGAAGTTCCTCATCTGTTATTTTCTCTGGCATTCGTAGTGAAAACTACTTTTCTCTCCTAGGGGCCCAAATAAGACCTGGGATTAGATTCGATCCGGTGCATTACGAGGGATTGATAAAGATGAGGTCAGGTAATGGGTCAGTGACTCATGCCCAGACCTAAGCCGGGAACCTGCCCGGAGTCGACGGCACATGTTGGTGGCCCCCCTCTGCGTGGTCAGTGCAAACCTTTTTCACGCAGCTGGGAAGAGGGAGTGTGCGTACTGCTGGCGAACGCCGCTGGTGTTCCGTGACTCCCTGCGCTAGTTAACCGGCAGTTGTCGGACAGCGCTATCGCCGCGCGACTGACGCAAGGTGAACCCATTCCCCCGATGTAGTGCTCCGGAAAGGCTACCTAGGAACTATTTTTTTAAACTATGTTGGGGGCCACAGGCAGTAAAAGCCGTTGGACGTGGTAAACCCGGAAACCCCGGTCAGACATGCACCATTTTTTTGCCTCGGCAATTACCACGACAACAATCAAGTCGTCGTGTTCTTTCACCGAGGCAGCATGTATCTTTTTGTGTTTAGAAAAGACGCCGTCGCGATCGGCAATAAAAAAAGAAAACATGGTGTCAGTGCAAGTGCAAACCATCGGTGCAGAGAGATTGCGGTGCAGTTTTAGAAACCCATGGTGGGTATTGTCAAGAAAAGTGGCCAGAAAAATAAAAATAAGAGAACACGAACCAGGTCAGGCGACGTGAGGATTCCAGCATGGCATTGTCCAGATGGTGACAGTTTGACAGCAGGCTCGGATGAATGGATAACACAACAACAAAAAATCAATTTAGTCACAAATATATCAATTTTGGTAGGTACCTAGCTCAATTTTTAGTGCATGAAAACATGGAAAAACATGGAAAAAAAGGAAAAGGCACAATTAGCATAATATCTCCAAGGAAGCGAAATGGGGGCATGATCAAAGAAACCTATATACCTAGCTAGGCCTACCTACTACCTATTACCTACCTATTAGGGTGATAAACTGAGTTTTGGCCTTATGACAGACAAAAAACTGGCCTCTGATAGTCTCAGCATGTCATGAGAAATGCCAAGTCTGTTCCAGAGAAACACGCAGTTGTTTAGGAAGGAAAACCTAGAGACATTTTTGGAAAGGGAAGGTGGGATAAATGAAACAAGGTCACTGGCCCCCGTCGACCCTGTGAACCTATGTGGATCTAACGGTGGTCCCTGAAAACCGGACAGCCGGACAGGACTGCCGGACAGGCAGAAAGGACCGCCGGACCGACCCGGACAGGTTAGGTTGGGTTAGATTAGGTTAGGATAGACTATCCTAACCTAATCTAACCTAACCTAACCCGTCCGGGTCGGTCCGGTGGTCCTGTCCGGCAGTCCTGTCCGGCTGTCCGGTTTTCAGGGACCACCGGATCTAACTGTGTTATCTTCTAGGTACTTCTTTTTCTTCTGTCTAGTAATCTCATGTTGTTGGCTTTGTTTCTTCATTTCGTCATTTCCCTACCTTCTTCCTTTTCTTTCACCTACCTATGTCTCATTTTCATTCGCTTTTTTGCATATTTTCATTTGAGATTGCGAATGGGTATGTTGTGGTGTGCGTGTGTGCTGGTTCATGCTGCATGCTTGATGCTGATTGTGGGGAGATCTTGTTTGGGTCGCGTGTGTATGACTGTTGTGTGCCTGTATTGAATGCTACAATGACTAGGCCCCGTCCACATTCCAATGATATGTTTTCCGCACTCCTATATCTACCCTCCTCACCCCTCCTTCCTTTACCCTTTCCTATCCTTACGAATATCCCAGCCGACGGTCGCGTGTCCTTCCCTTCCCTCCCTTCTGTTTTTTTTCTGTTTTTTCTGTTTTTTTTTATTTCTCACCAAAATATTGAACAGGATTAAGGTACCATACCAAAAACAATTTTAAACAAAATTGGTGTGACAACAATACAAACGAATAATTTTTGTTTTTTTTTTTTTTTTTGAAAAACCATATGTTCTCAAATAATTTTTTTTTTTTTTTTTTTTTTGAAAAACCATATGTAATGCCAATGAGAATTACTAACACTTACCAGGTATGAAGAACAGGCACTCAATGCAAGAAGTATCCTCATATTCATCAACCATCACACATTATCTCACTCCACTCCAAGGAAATACTCGTATTTTGGCAAAAAACCACCACACCAGATATCGTGAAAAGTAAACCGACGAAAATCATTCACAATGTTTATTTAACAACATGGCATACCTAGCAAGCCGTTAGTAATTCCCTTTGAAATCAGCAAAGAAAAAGAGAATGGCAAGAAAGAATTAGTTCTGATTTCTGCGAGCATGTTTTGGTACAAGGTTCCTACAAGAGCCTGCATGCGAAAAAAAAATGTTTTGGGCATTAGGTGGGGGTTAAGCCTCCTAGTTTGCACAGCTACAGAATGAGAGCAGGTAGATCACTTTCTCTTTCTGCAGGTTACCTCGAGGCATTTACCCAAAGAAAGCTACCATAGGTAGGCACCCACTTCAGGGCACGCTCCAAAAAGTGAGCCACATGGACAAAACAAAACAGACTCAAATGATCGGGAAAATGCCAAGCAGATAGGTACCTACTCTTAACACTGTGAAAAAGCCAAATTTGATGAAAAAGTACCAATCAAACTGACAACAAAGCAATTTCCATTCAAGAATAACTTGACAACAAAAGTTCCCTGAGTTCCTGAAAGCTCAATTCAGCCAGAAAAGTTTTTAATTTAACCTTCAAATCTTTTAGGGTCTTGACTTTCCTGTCCCAGGTATATGATGACAGGTATGATCCCAGTCCCCTTCCCCTTCCCAGGTATATGATGACATTTGCTGTCATGTGGTTGTTTGCTATTGTTGAATTCAAACACATTCTGTAAAACATATATTAAACACACACCAGATGTGTGAGAACTTGATGTTCTCCATTGACGATTGCCTTGTGGCATAATAACCTGCTGAAAGCAGCGTCTGATACCTATACCTATACTATACCCCATTCCATCCCAACTCATTTGATCCTTTGCAGAATACCCAGTCAGTGAGCTTTTTTGACACTTGCCTTCTCCACCGATGCCACTGCTCCTGTTCAATCTCTCTCCTTTCTCTGTTTACACAATCCTTCTCGGATTCCAGATCCATGATCCTGCCCCACACCAATGTGCCCTTCCACTCCACCTTTCAATTTGTCGATGTCGATTGGGGTCCTTCCAAAACGCGGAAATCGCGGAATTTGCGGTCTGTGGCTGCAGTGCGAATCTGGACCTCAAAACCTCCACACCAAGCTGCCCTAATGTAATCTTAATCCAATCCAACCTAACCAAACCTTTCCCATTCAAACCAAACTCAACCCAACCTAACCTGCGATTCCGCGTAATTCGCTTGTTTTGCGAACCGCCATATCTGCCATTAGTCCGCGTCCGCATTTCAGTTTGTCCCGCACTGATGTCGAATTTCAACAAATGAAAGACTCAAGTAAGGTTTACGCCTTCTTTTCGGCAGACCTTAAGAAGAAGAAAAAAACCGACAGAAATGATAAAAAAAAAAAAAAACAAAAACAAAACAAAAAGAACTTCCCTTCTACCCAAACAAAACAAAAAGAACAACTTCCCTTCTACCGAATCAGTCCATTCCAAAGGAACGATTCCACCTCCTCCATCCCACCTGATCAGTCCACACGCTGCAGTGATGCCACAAAACCTTCATCATTTGCTCACTGTCAGATCATTCATATATTATGATCATTCATCCGGAATCATGAAAAAGGAAGATGACGGTGTCTGTCAGGGCTCCCCATGTTTAACTTGACGTTCGTGAATAATCAAAAAAAGGAAGAGAAAAAGAGACAAGAAAAATGAATGAAGGACGGAAGCAAAGCAACCTCAAAAGAGGCAACTGATGACACAAAAAAGAAAGAGATAAAGATGCAAAAAAGTGAATAAAATGAACGAAAAGATGAGAACTTCCCCTTTCCTGTGCACAACAACGGGGGAATGGTTCGCCTTGTGTCGAATGAAATTTGAGCGAAATGCGTCGCCTGCTTCCGCCGAACAATTGCGCGAAAATGAATTTCGCCGCAAAAATTCGTCTTTCGCCGCGCGCGAATTTTTGTGATGCGACATTTTCAGTTTTCACTCGGATTAATTAATTATTAATATACTGGGGACGGAGTCCCCCCGCCGACGCATTGCATTCAGAGGTCGTCAAAGTCCGGAGTCAGATAAAATCCAATGCCAAGGAAAGACGCACAAAATAATCAGTGCATGTAAGCACCATGTCAAAATGAATCCATTCAGGATTTAGTCAAAAATTGAACAGCCTAGACCAAATGCGTCATTTCCAATATGGCAGATGGAGGGTGCCCAAAAATAGATTTCAAGTATAGGCAACTTCAAAGAAATTGGTTGTTGGCCATCAACCAGAAGCATCGAATATGTGGCAGGCAAAAAGAATGTCAAAAGCAAATAAAAGACAAGAAAAGAACCAAACCTTGTGAATGAAGATGAGCCCGGACATGCCAATTGCCAAAGTGATTTGATGTCATCCGTTTGACGATGGAGGATCATCAGCCAACCAATATAAAAATGTCAATGATTTAGGTCAAAAAGAAATTGTCCTTGGAATAATTTCAAGTAAAAACAAGAAGAAAAAAGGGGGGAAGAAAATTAGAATTTTGCCATGTCCAATCTAATTTTTTTTTAAACATCAATTCTCCTTTTCTGACACCCACCCCAAATTGGAAGGTACCTGCCTATCCATTAACCGGTCAAGCCCGATTGCCGTACGCGCCACAAAGTGCTACGGGCAGCTCCGATTGCCGTACGGCGTACGCACGTAAAAAGTTGTTGCGATTTGCCGACTGCCGTACGCGCTCAATTCCCATGTAATTAAATGGGTTTATCGCCGCAAATGCGGCGAATCGCGTCGCCTGAAATTTTCATAGTCGGAAAGAGGAATAAACAGCGATCTAGCAGACGTTTTATTCACCAAAATCGGTCCAACCGTTTTCAAATTGGCGCAATTTTCAAATTTCCCGCTTTTTTGTCTTCAGTTCCTTTGTTGGCGCCTTTTTACACGATCGCGCGACATCTGCCGCCCGCCGAAATTTGAATTTTCGGAAGTTGAAAGACGCGCGGTTAGGCAGACGCTTATTTCACGTGATTTGCTGCATTCGTTTTGAAATGGCGTCGTGTTGAAATTTCTCCTCGTTTTTTTTTTTTTTTTTTTTTTCCAGTTTTGCTCAATTTTGGTGCGGTTTTCAGTGGTTTGTGGGTGTTTTGGCCAGTTTTTTTTGTGCGAAAGTGTTTTTTATTTGTGAAACATGAAAATAAGGATAAATTGCGAAAATATGAGTGATGATTTGAATTGACCGAGAACAAATGCAAAATCTGGCCAATGGTTAGATAGAGGGTGAATGATTTCGATGATTTCCAAGAAAGAATCTGGCGAAAATGCATGCATTTCTGCTTTGTTTCTTTTTTTTTTGTTTTTCGAAAATTCCTTGCAAAAATTTTAATTCCGGCAGGAGCGACACTTTTTTGGGCCGAAAATTGCAGAATACCATTGCAAAACCCGAATTCGAAATTTCGGGCGTGAGGGGTTAAAAATATTCCACCTAGCCATTCAAATTGTTCAGTTTGGCGCGAACTGTTGCGATGAAATGCTCATCAGAAAAATGCAGGATATTTGGGGAAAGACATAGCCGGTTCCACAAAAAGTTCGATGGAAGAAACAATTTCTGTCTATGTTTTTTAACAAAATGGGAGGCACAAAAGATGAATATGTGCCTGCTCTGGTGGAGTGATTATTTGGAGTGAAAACCCAGGGTCCAGCACCCCAACCCCCATGGTTCAGAACACAATGCCTAAACTGAAATGTCATGTAAAGTCCTCCGCAGCTCAAGCGAGTCCCAGCCAGCTCATTTATGAGAGATGTGACACTGGCATCAAAACGAAAATTGCCAGAGACAAATCTCGCTGCTCTCCTCTGCACAGCCTCAATTGCATTGATGTAGCATCTTTGGTAAGGTGCCCAAGAAGTGGTGGAGTACTCCAACAAAGACCGAACTGTTGAGAAGTATAAGATAGACTTTACTCGCCTAGAAGCATAATGATAGTTCCTGATGAGGAACTTCAATTGATTAGAAGCTTTTTTCACAATGTTTTGAATGTGAGGCACCCAACTTAATTCAGAATTGAAAGTCAACCCCAAGTATTTTACAGTTTCGGGCCTAACCAAGACGGTTGTCCCCACTCTGTAGCAGGGTGAACGGGATGATGAAAAGGACATAACGATGTTTTTGAGGCGTTTATACCCATGGAGTTTGCATCACACACCAGCTTGCAACAGAATCAAGATCTAGTTGCAAAACTGCTGCCTCATCTGTGGAAGACACCGGTCTGTAAACAACGATGTCATCTGCAAAGAGTCTGATACCAGACGATATTGCAGATGTCATGTCGTTAATGTAAATTAAAAAGAGCAAGGGGCCACACACTGACCCCTGTGGGATACCACTTGTAACGGGGAAAACATCGGATGTTCTCCCGTTTACAAGAAGTTGAAAATGCCTATCGGTAATGAAGTTAGAGAGCCACAAAAACAAATTTTCAGGGATATTAAGACCAGCCAGTTTATTTCGTAGGATGGGGATACTGACCCTGTCAAAAGCCTTAACAAGGTCGATAAACACAGCATCAATTTGGACAGAGGTTCCAATGGCAACAGAGAGTTCATGAACAAACCAGTAAGTTGGGTTTCGCAGGAAAATTTTGATCTAAAGCCATGCTGGCCATGGAAAAAGAACTTCTGTCTCTCAAGAAGGCGATACAGATAGCCAGCAACAACTTTCTCCATCAACTTGGCAGAGGAGCTAATCAAACTGATTGGTCGAAAACTGTGAACAGACAGGGTTGTGCCACCTTTTGGGAGGGGCTTAACAACACTGAGCTTCCAGTCTGGGGGTATATAATTTAAGGCTAATGACAAAGAAAACAAGACCAGCAAAAATTTTGATAAGACATCACTATGGTTCTTCAACAGCACCATAGGGATGCCATCAATGAGGTCAAATGAAGAGCTTTTGCAGGATTTAATGGCAGAAAGCAGATGTCCAGGTGTTAGCACATCGGCATCCCTCAAGAAATTGTTGGAAGATTCATTACAATCGAAACTCGTGAGAACAGGAGCAGCAGGCCTACTCATGTGCTCCCGGACCTTCAATGCAAAGGACAGAGGAACATCCTCCCCATCTCTCTCAGCAGGACCACAGGCACTGTTGAAGTTTTGCTATGATGGAATCGCCAGAATTGTTTTGTGGAGATTACATCATTTATGGCCAGTCCACGGACAAATTTACGCTCGAGAGCATAAAGCTCCCGCTGATAGTCCCTTAGGGCAAGTGAATATTGTGGGATAAGACTTGAATCAGTAAAACAATTTCTGAATAATTTCTGCAGATGCAGATACCGTGAGCGGAGACCAGCAGTGAACCACACCGGAAAGGAAAAGCCACCACATCTAATGGCCTGTTTCTTTGGAATGAATTTTTCAGTCACAAAACTGCATAATGATTTAAATTCAGCCCAGAGCTCATCCAGGCTGAGAGCAGAAACTCCAAAATCCAACAAAGCGAAACTAAGAAATCTATCCACGGAAATCTTGTCATAAACTTTAAAATTGAGGCCCACCCTGTCCACCTCTGGAACAGATGGCAGTGAAGGTGGAGATGCACAATCTACCAAAAATTCTGCAAAGATCATATAATGATCACTAAGACCTACCAATGGGTGGATTACCTGAAGCTCTGATTTTGGGCAATGAAATACGAGATCAATAGTAGACCCACTGAATGAGGGAGAGGAAACCTCTTGGCCGTGTGATGAAATTAACTACCTGCTGAAGGGATAAGCTATCCACTATTCTCTGCAATCCATCAGGAAATATCTCAGACTCAGACTCTTGGGCTGGTGCATGAATATTGAAGTCTCCAGTAAAAATGAGGGGGGGTTGCAACCAGGCTGGATCTGCATTAAAGGGGATACAGCATTCATAACCTCGGTGCAAATCCCAGTAAAACAATCCAAAGCTAAGCTAGGCGGCCTATAGAGCAATATCAGAATAACAGGGGGAAAGGATGATTCCAAAGCAACAATAATCAACTCAAAAACTTTACTGGCATGGATGAGCTTTGGCTTAAGGTGGTGTCTCACTCCAATCAGGACACCCCCACCAAGTCGGGAGCGATCCCTACGAAACACCGTATAGCAGTTGGGAAGCAAATCCACCTCCGAACATGATTCATCCAGCCAGGTCTCAGTCACAGCTATGCAGTCCAGATTGGGAGTGTCAAAAATAGGATGAAGAGCCTGACGTTTAGGAAGCAAGCTTCGCACATTAAGCAGCAACACTGACAATCTGAACTGCAAGAGATTTGGAGCAGAATTGTGAAGGTTTGTGAGATTCAGTGAGTCAGAAGATAAGCATAACTCCGAATTATGGGTTAAGCTAAAAAAGAATTGACGGATTGCACCAAACCAGCAGCCACTCTGGTGGCGCCCGCTTCCGAATAATGCAATCCATCAATGGAAATACTTGAGGACTGAGCACTCCTCAAATCCAGGAAGTTCACGTTAACAAGATTCCTGCAGTATGAGAGGAGTGAGTTATTAAGTTTCAAAATTTTTGCTGAAAGCTCCCGGTTCCCAGGCCTGGGAGGGATTGAGCAGATATTGATTGATATTGAAGTTCCTGGTAGGGCTGGGCGAATCTTGATTCGATTCGAGGATTCGATTCGACAATTGCGAATCTTGCCAGATTCGATTCGAAAAATGTGGCAAGATTCGAACCAGGATTCGAGATTCAAAGGAAAGGATTCGATTCGAAATGATTCGATTCGGGATTTTGCGATGATTCGAAAAATATTCGAATCGATTCTCAAATCTTTTAAAATTTCCAAATTGATCTAGTCTCGCAGGTATGCCACAACCTGGATCCAAACAGTGCTTACAAGTGTCACTGAGCAATGCTCACAATAAAATTCATGTTTACTGTCCTGTAGGACTGCGTGAATCGTGATTCGATTCGAGGATTCGATTCGGAAATCGCAAATCTGGCCAGATTCGATTCGAAAAGATTCGATTCAAGACATGTGGTGGGATTCGAATCAAGATTGGAGATTTGAAGAAAATGACTCGATTCGAAAGGATTCGCTTCGAAATTGGACAACTGATTCGGATTCGATTCGAGATTCGAACCTTTGGGATTCGATTCGAAAGCCGATTCGCACAGCCCTAGTTCCTGGATAGGCCAGACTAAGTGTGGCATTCAGATCACTGATCAATCTGGCGAAAGCGAGGAAACAGTCGGCCACAGCGCCATGCTGCACATCCACCTCTCCTCCAATAACAGATTGACCAAGCCCTACGTTTTTCCATGGAGGCAGCCCAGACAATTCCGGAACAATATATATGCACCAGAAATTGTGAGGCCACTCCTCCACCTTGTAAAACGAGAGCAATCTCGAATGCCAGAAAGGAAGGGTATAAACGCCTCAGATTTGAGTTACCAATAGTGATGACGACAGCATCACGATCAGCAGAAACGCCGATTGGACTTGAAGCTGGAGCCGCCTCATGCTGTGGCTTGGTTCGCACCTCATTCTGAATGATCCGCACCTCATGCTGGGGCTGATTCCGCAACTCATGTATGGTCTCATTACTCCCATCATGAGCAGGTAATCCGGATCCAACCCCATCATTACAGTGTCCGATTTCGGTTGCAGAGCAGAATGAGGAACAGAAGGTCTCCGAAGCTCAGCAACAACGGCTTCCAACCTCCCGATCTTCACCTTTAAATCCCTCAACTCATTACGTAGAGTGCAAACCTTACAACAAAAGGGGATTTTTCGGCATCGAGAAGGAGCAAGTAAGTCCAGATGCACCAAAGGATACCCAATCACTGCAACTGTCGCACATGATCCACTCAGCCACTGCCGTGGATTAGACTTCGCTTTTTTCGTCCGATTGTTCTTCGTTTGAGGTTTAAGTCTTGGTATCCTTGAACCAGGAGTGGAGGGGGATGGACCCGGGTTCAGTTCGACATCACCGCAACATATCAGGATCAGTGACAAGCACACCACCAGTTTCAATGGACAGTTTTTGAAAGCAAATGCAATATTGAAGCGATGTATCGCTGTGACTTGAAAGCTTTGTGGTCCGAATAATGCAGGAAATTTCGCACGTCTTTTTGACTTGTGGACACCAATGCCATTTACTGAAACTGTCACTTCACTGCTGAAGACCAGCCCGAAACACGGGTCAGCCAAAGAACACGAAATAAAAAAAGCTGGTAAAAAACAAGAAAGAACAATGCGTGCCACATTCCCCACCTTAAAAACAGCCGAAAATTTGAAAGCCTTGACCACCGCAATGAAGCGGAACGGCCACCGGAGGAGCAAAATTTTTCGCGCCCGAACGCGTCGGCGGCAAAAGGTGGAATTCGGATTCGAGTCGCTCGAATCCGAATCCAGTGCGGATTCGACTCCTCGAATCCGAATCCAGGGCAGGATTCAACTTCCATTTTTTTCGAATCCGAATCCAGTACAAGGATTCGGCAGCAGTGGCGTCGCCAGGGGGGCTGGGGGGCTTTAGCCCCCTCAACTGTCTGTAAACAAGTGTGAAGCCCCTCCAAACAAAATTCTGAAAACCCGAAATGAATAAGCGATTTTTTCGGTGTCTGTCCAATATGCTGCATGTTCGAATTCTTTTCAGAAAAAGTGTTCTTTTCCGAGATTATCGTCCGGCTGTCAATTTCACAATTCCTGGGAAAAGGATACATGGAATCATAAAAGATGGCACAAGTCCACCAGGGCGCATATGTCACCTCTGCCTGGAGAATGGACATCACCGTCGAGAGGTTGAGATTCGATGGGTTTACTGGGTTTCTTCCGAACAGCGACCGGCCAAGAGATGGCATAAATAATGGATTTTCTGCACAGCAAAAAATCCCTTTTCCGGCTTGCTCCAAACCTAAATCTAAGATACCTAACAGATTCAGTCTGTTTTGAGTTATCATGTCATACCTACATCCGGTCAGGGCCATTTGACCATGCCACTTTTCAGGAGGAATTGTGTCAAAAATGCCTTGAGATGCGATCTGAGGAACTCAAATTCGTCATAATGCGTCAGCTTTTGGGGAACTCCGTCCCCCAAACCCCCTGCCGGGGGCTCTGCCCCCTGGACCCCCGCTGGGGGGCCGGCTGCCCCCCAGACCCCCCGCGCTTGGGGCTGTGCCCCTCCAGCCCCCCCCACTACGAAAATCCTGGCGACGCCACTGTTCGGCAGGGCTCTTTGAAGGGACACGTTGCCGCATTCAAATCGCGCGAGCTTCATGCGGCAGCCCGCTGGAGGCGCTGCTGATGTTTCCGGAAAAGAACGGCGGACTGTTCAAAAATCGAAATATGAGACAGGAATGCTCTTGCGTCTTTGGACCCTTGCATATCTTTTGCATCGAGGTTGAGAAAGGTCTTTGCCAGGGCTAGTTTCATCCTTTCAAGCAGTTTCGCTATTGGATATGATGCGAACACAGACAAAACTGTGACTCAGACCAATAACGCGTTGGCGATCATCGAACTGAAGCAATTTTTGCTTCCGCATAACTTCTGCACAGACTGAAAAAGTTTGCTGTGGCTTTTCGTCAACGCAAACATTTGGGTGATTTTGCCTCCCAGGCAGCATTTTATGCGTCAAACTCATGAGCCTGACTCCAAGATGACTCAAGAGCCGTTTTGTCCTGCGCCAGGTTTGCGCCAAACAGGAGTGTTTCCTGCGCCTGACAAATCCATTCCACTCTTGCGCTAATTACCGCGTCTTTTTCCCCAGTTGCACCTAATGACTTTTTGTTGCGCCTGGCGCATTGCTGGCACTTGAACCAAACGTGTGCGAAGCGTGCGTGTTTCTTGCGCTTTACTCACATTTTTCGCATGTAACTTTTTGGCTGATTCCAGCACATTCTGGCGCAAGGAGTGATGTGCCTTTTCTGAGTAAAGCCGGCGCCGCACTTGCGCTTGGCTCAGAAAATTCGCATGGACCATTTTGGTCTTTCTGATGAGTTTGGCGCAAGGAATTCGCATGGACCGTTTTGGCGCATCACGGAACATCACGTGATACCGGGACCCTCCCCACATTGAAAAAAAATTGTTCTCTCTTGAGAAAAAAACCTCTTGCATCTCTCTTTTCCTGCCCTGTCCTGCAGCATTTCGCATTCGTTTTCTGCGTTCAAACTTTAGTCTCCGTTTTCGTCAGTGTTTTATTGGTTTTGGTTTTTTTTTTTTTTTTTTTTGCCTGGGGATGTATCTATATGCATGTTTTTTGGTGTGTGCTCGGGGTGTTTGGCTGTTTTTGAGTTTGTGCCCGGGTGCTTTGGGTATGTGGCGGATGTTGTTTGGCTGTTTGTGTTTGCACGGACGTTTGGCGTTTGGCCGTGTTTATTTTTTATTATGTGCGTTCCCATAGGCTGTTTGGCTGTTCTTTGGTGTGTGCCCAGTATTTTTGGCTGTTTTTGGGTGTTTTTCGGTATTTTTGGGTGTGAGCCCATGGCGATGCTTTTGGCTGTTTTTGCTGGCTGGATGCCAGGCTATATGTTTGTCTGTTTTTAAGAGTGCTCGGGGATATTTGGATAATTTGGGATGTTTTCGCGTGATCGGTTTTGTTTGGCTGTTTTTGGGTGTTTTGTGGTGTGCCCAGGATGCAGTTTTTGCAAACCCTGCCCGGCTCTGCCGTGACTTTAGATGGCAGAGAGCGTTTGGTGCAAGAATGCTCGATTGGGCCCTGTTTTCGCAAGAAAGAAAATCATTTTTTCTCACCAAAAGCTATCTGAATCTGACCAACCCTTTCCCCTTTCGGAAAAAAACAATGCTCGTTGGGGGCCCCAGCCTGCCGTCAAAAGTCGAGGCAGGGTTTGTAAACTGGCGCCCGGATGCTTGGTTGCTTTTTGGTGTGTGCTCGGGAATGCGTGGCTGTTTTTGGGTGTGTGTCATGAGTTGTTTGTTTATATTTGTGTTATTTTCGCCGTCGCCGGGATATCTCGCTGATTTTGCATGCTTTTGTGTGTGCCATGTGCTCGAGGGTGTTTTGCTGTTTTTGTGCGCTTTGGGTGTGCGCTCGGGCGATGCTTGGCTGTTTTTGGGTATTTTGGATATTCTTGAGTGCATTCCGGGATGTTTCGTTTTTTTTCGTGCTGGAGGGTGCATTGCTGTTTTTGGTCGCTTTGGATGTGCGCTCTGGATGCTTGCGGCTGCTTTTGGGTGTGTGTTCGGGCATGTTTGGCTGTTTTTGGGTGCATGCCTTGAGATGTTTGGCTGTTTTTGGGTGTTTTTGAGTGCATGCCGGGATTCTTCGCTGTTTTTGAATGTTTTTGCGTGTGTCCTCGATGGTGTTGGCTGTTTTTGGGTGCTTCGGATGCGTGCTCGGGATGTTTGGCTGTTTTTGTGTGTTTTGTCTGTTTTTTTGGATGTGTGTCGTGTGATGTTTGGCTCTTTTGGGTGCGCGCCAGCGGGAATATTTGGCTGTTTTTGGTGTGTGCCCGGTGTGTTTGGCTGTTTTTGTTGTTTTTATGTTCGTATATTTGGGTATGTACCCGTGAATGCTTGGCTGTTTTTGGGTGTGTGTCCGGAAATGTTTCTCTGTTTACGGGTGTGTGCCCAGGGATGTTTGGATGTTTTTTTCGATGCTTTTGAGTGTGTGTGCTGGGTTGTTTGGCTGTTTTTGGGTGTTTTGGGTGTGCGACCGGGATGGTGGGCTGTTTTTGCGTGTTTTGGCTGTTTCTGGGTGTGTGACCGGGGAGCGAATTTGTCAAACGCACCGGAATTTGTCAACCTCGTCCAATCGTACGTCATATGCATTACTCCTGCGCAACAGGAATTTTCATCTGAAAAGTGAACCGCAACATACATAAATTATAGTTTAAAGACAATTTCCAGTAGCGATTTTCAGCAGCTTACCGATTGGCCGAGTGGGTGAGTTGTCCGCTCGAAAAATCGATGTTGTCCATTGTTGAGTGGGTTCGAATCCCACCCATGGCAAAAATATGAAGAAAATTTTTTCTTTACAATTTATTGTGGGTTGATCAGAGGCATTGGGCGAACAATGAGGCAGTTTTTGTGACGAGTTAGGTCAGGTTCAGTTAGCTTTATTTAAGTTTCAATCAACTAAAGTGCGTGATAGGTCAGAAAATTGCGTATGACGTAAGACCGGGTTAGAAAATCCGGGGTGTTTGACAAATTCGCGACCGGGGATGTTTGGCTTTGTTTAATTGTTTTTCCGGTAATAATCCGTTTTGGGTTGACTTGCGGCATAACCGGTGTCATGTGTATTTCTTGCGCAAATCCTTCGCCTGGCGCTTGCGCTTTTCCTGTGCCATCAGGTGCAAAGATATGCATGGGCTTTTCGTGGGTATTTCTTGCGAAAATCATGCGCCTGGCGCATGCGCTAATCCTGCGCCATTTGGCGCAAAGATTCGCATGGGCTTTTCGTGGGTATTTCTTGCGTAAACCCTGCGCCTGGCGCTTGCGCTTTTCCTGTGCCATTCGGTTCAAAGATTCGCATGGGCATTGCATGAGTGTTTCTTGCGTAAATCCTGCGCCTGGCGCATGCGTTTTTCCTGCGCCTTTTGGCGCAAAGATTCGCATGGGCTTTTCGTGGGTATTTCTTGCGTAAATCCTGCGCCTGGCGCTTGCGCTTTTTCTGTGCCATTCAGTGCAAAGATTCGTATGGGTTTTTCGTGGGTATTTCTTACGTAAATCCTGCGCCTGGCGCATGCGATTTTCCTGCGCCATTTGGCGCAAAGATTCGCATGAGCTTTTCGTGGGTATTTCTTGCGTAAATCCTGCGCCTGGCGCATGCGCTTTTCTTGTGCCATTCGGCAAAAAGATTCGCATGGGCTTTTCGTGGGTATTTCTTGCATAAATCGTGCGCCTGGCGCATGCGCTTTTCCTGTGCCATTTGGCGCAAAGATTCGCATGGGCTTTTCTGCTTTGACTGTTGAGAATGATGGGGCAGCATCCCTGTAAACGTCCACCAACATCTCATGGATGACCTTCGCCAGTTGACTTTTCAAAGTCAAAAACGTTCAGAGTCAAAAGCAGCAAAATGACAATTCACACTTTCACACATAGATTTCTTCATAGAACACCCTAGAGTGAAGGAAATTCGATGAAAGTTGGTGTACCTTCCTAAAACATATCACGTATTATTCATACCAAAATTCAGCAAAAGTCGTCAATATTCACTCTGCAAAGCCAGTTGGAAGTTGAACAACATACGTATAGAAATATCCCCGAGCACACGAGAAACAGACAAACATCGCCGCGCGCGGGCATCCAGCCAGCAAAAACAGCCAAAAGCATCGCCATGGGCTCACACTCAAAAATACCTGAAACACCCAAAAAACAGCCAAAAATACTGGGCACACAAGAAAAGAACAGCCAAACAGCCTGTGGGAACGCACATAAACACGGCCAAAACGCCAAACGTCCGTGCAAACACAAACAGCCAAACAATCATCGGCCACATACCCAAAGCACCCGGGCACAAACCCAAAAACAGCCAAACACCCCGAGCACACACCCAAAAACATGCATACAGATACACCCCCGCAGCGGCGGCTCGTGAGCTTTTTTCTGGGTGAGGCTGGTCATTTCCAATGGAAAACAATGATAAAATGGGCCATTGAGTGGCCATGAATTGGCTCTAAAGAAAAATGTTTCAAACTCTGAACAAAAAATTCAATCATCAGGAAAACGAAATCCTTGCAGCTCATCCTTGAAACTGTTATTATTTTTGGTGTCAAAACTTTCCTCTGCAGTGCACTGCATCAGCAAATCCTCGTGGAAGCCAATTGAAGCAACACATGCAAAGGCCAAACGTTCTGACGTTATTGCAATATTCTGTTTTTTTCTGTATTTTTTTCTGCCCGGTGTGGTGAAGGTCCAGCTGACGTGTCTCAAAAACATCATCCATTCACACCACATTTTTTATGATATTCTTGGAGATTTTCCATCCAACGCATGTTCCAGTCGAGCATTTGAAATTCTAAGCATTAAACACACACGAATGTCCCTTGCGAATGGGATCAGTACCAATAGGCGAACAGCAACTCTGCGGTCTGCCATTCAATTGTTGCAGGTGGGGTCTCGGCGAAAATGGCAAAAAAGAAGCCAAATATTTTTTTTGGATAACCACACCTCGAATTTACCTGCGATTGCCTTCTGGAATTCTCACCGCACAAATTTTTTCTGCGAGATTTTGCAGCCTGCTTCGGAATTTCGATTTCGAATTTCGATTTTCAAAAATGTTAACAACCACAAAAATGTTTAATTCATGCTCCAAAGAAAAGTCCGTGATGGCGTACTCTCATCTTTGTGTCCGAGATATTCGCCAAACTCCAAAGCCAATGAAGAATTTTTCCACTTTTTCCCCATCAAGTTCATTTTCCCCACGTAATTGCGCGCATGTCAGAAAATTGTGAAATTGCTTTCCTGTCAAGAAATCTTTGTTTCATCCCGAGTCTTCAAAGCCCAAATTTTTCCAAAATCGATGTGAACGTTTTGAGAAACAGCGAAAATCAACTGTTTCGCAAAGTCTGAGGAATGGGATTTTCATCCGCAAATGTCCAGGCGTTGGCCCGGTTTTGCCACAATCAAAGAGTCCAGAGGCCTCCGCAGAAAGATGTTGACTTTGCCCACTGAGGAATTGTTGGCTCTCCATATTTAAATCTCACTGGCTGCGAACCTGCACTGGAACAGTGTCGAAAAAGAGGAAGCATTTTTTTCCCTTGGTGAGACAAATTCAAACGAGCCTCACTGGGCTGCATTTGAGGGCAACAATACGTGCGTGGACCGCTCCCCAAACGCTCACATTGAACAATTTGGGCGAGTGAGGTTGGAAGAATCCAGAGGCCAGCGTCGGTCCATCCGCACCAGTGTGATTAGATTGCACAAACAAATGGAAGCGTGCCACGAAGCACGGTTTTGGCAATTGGTACAGGTTCTTTCTCGAAAATATGACGCGACAATGGAGCGGATGCAAATGGAATAAAGCGATGTAAGACTTGCAAAATTTACTCGTTTTGTGACGAAAAAAGAAGTTATATTTGACTGCTGTTCCGACACAAAAACACAATAATGAAGAACTCCTTCTTGAATTGAGTTGTTTCACTGCCAAAATGAGCAGTGAGGCTCAGCCTCACTTGCCTCACCTGACGAGCCGCCGCTGCATCCCCGGGCAAAACAAAAAAAAACAAAAACCAAAACACTGACGAAAACGGAGACGAAAGTTTGAACGCAGAAAACGAATGCGAAATGCTGCAGACAGGGCAGGAAAAGAGAGATGCAAGAGGTTTTTTTCTCAAGAGAGAACAATTTTTTTCAATGTGGGGAGGGTCCCGGTATCACGTGATTTTTTTTTACTGCCGGCGCAACCGCAAATCCGATGAATCGGAGTAACCGCGCCGTGAAAATAAAAAGAACAGTCCCCCAAGTGGGAGAAGTCGGGCCGATATTCCACATTGCATCCCAGATTTGAAAAACCGAGTTGGTTTTTGGGTGTGGGTGCAATGGGGAGAATGATTGAAGGAGGTGCAAAAATGGTACGGCAACAAGGCGAGAAAAAAAAATAAACCGTAACAAAAACATACCATCTCAGCACGTGGACGTTTTCATGAAGAATCTCCATCCAGTGGTTCGTCACAGTTGTCAAATTGCACAAAAAGTGACATCATGGTCACCAAAGGTCATCATGTCCATGTCCAAACATGACAAGTCACAAATTCAGTCAAAAAATTCAATTGATTCGATTCGTGCAAGAATGGGGAAAAAATTACCAATTAGGCAAACTGAAATTTTGCGTTAACTACCTATGGGTCTGTATCCTACCTATGTGCCAAATTTAAACATGATTGCAAGCTACCTAGGTATCTACTATTTTTCTCTTTTTTCGCCTACCCCGATCCTACTCACAAAAAAGCTTCGAGATGTTGACTGCATTGAAAAATGAATGGGCTTTCTTCCAGTCAAACAAAGTTTACCTGCAAGCAACTCCACCGATGATGCGTCAGAGCGAACCTGGGAGTTCTCGCGCCGCAGCGGTAAGTAGACCCTCCCAGTCCAACTCGTCAGCATAATCAACAGAGCTACCTACTTGCGATCTGAAGTTAATCACAGTTGAGATGTTCACTGCAGCCCAAGAAACAAACGAGCACCTTTTTATGGGTGAGGAGGGGATTTCTGGTAGGTAATACAAAACTCAGATAGGCAGCCTGAATCTATGGATCTAGTACGCACCACAATGCAAAAATAGGCCACTGCCTTCATTTATTTTCGTAGGTACCTACCATGAGTAACAAGGAAGGCAGGACCTCTGTTATCAAAATACAAACGCAAAAAGTCGGTTCGAGAAGATAAATTTAATAAAAAAAAAAAAAAATTTGCAAATACACCAACATAAAAATAAATACCTTCCTACATGAATACCTTATAAAAACAAATTTTCAAGAAAAACAAAATAAACAAGTAGACATGAAAAACCTAGGGGCTCAAAAAAAAATAAATAAATAAATAAATACATCAAAGTAAGTCCAGGGAAACAATCATAGCAGAAAAGTACCACATCCCCATCTGTTCGAAGATCGATCATGAGCATGGTGAAGACCTTACAAGTAGCTGCCTGACATGATCACGAAAAGCGGGACCCTTCATTGCAAGGCAGTCTGGAGTAAGATTTAGACTATTCCATAGGAAAATAGAGCCAACAAAGAAACTGTGTCTGTCCAGGTTACCGAATGTGCAAGGGATTTTCAATGAAAGATTTTTACATTTTCTTGTGGAGCCGGTGTTTAGACTTGGATGCAAACACGTTTCTGCCCACCCACCTCTGTCAAGGATGCAATTTCTGAGAATCTCAAGAGCATGCAACTTCCTCCTGAGCTCAAGGGATTCCCAACCCAATTCCCGAAGAAGTCCACTCACACTTACAACTGGGTAATGGCCAATGATTCCGCACACAAACCTCGCCGCTCTTCTCTGCACAGCCTCTACTTTATCGATTTGACATGAAAGATGAGGATTCCATGTGGTAGTTGAATACTCAAGCAAGGACCTAACAGTGGAAAAGTACAGAATAGTCTTTACACGTCTGGATGCTGAAGAGTAATTTCTGATGAGAAATTTTAATTGCACTGAAGCCCGTTTGACAATGCTGCAGATATATGGGCCCCAATCCAGTTTCCTGTTGAAGGTCAATCCCAAATATTTCACTGAATCTGGTCTTGGGAGAACAGTGCCACCAGAAGTATAATCACAAAGGGTGACCCTATTAGAGCGGTGGAAAGAAATTACATTTGATTTTGATGTGTTTATTTCCATGAGGTTTGATTTGCACCAATCAGTCACAGTATCAAGGTCAAGCTGAAGCAGTTGCGAGTCATCCTGTGTCAAAAGAGGTCTATACAAGACAATGTCATCAGCAAACAATCGTACACATGAACCGATACCTTCGGTAATGTCATTGATATAGATGAGGAAGAGAAGGGGGCCACACACCGAACCCTGTGGGATACCGCTAGTGAGTGCCTGACAGTCTGATTTTTCCCCGTTCAGAAGAACCTGGAAATTTCGGTTGGAGACAAATGTTATGATCCAATTGAAAATATTTTCGGGAATGGCCAATTGTGCCAATTTTGCACAAAGTACAGGAATGGAAACTCTGTCAAATGCTTTCACCAAGTCAATGAAGATAGCATCAACCTGAGTGCCTACTTTAAGGTGCTGGATGATATCATGTGAGAAAGAAGTCAGTTGTGTTTCACACGAGAATCCTGATCTAAAACCATGCTGGAATTTGCTAAAGAAGTCCCCACATTCAAGGAGGTTACGTAAATATCCTGCCACAATTTTCTCCATTAACTTAGCTGAAGAGCAAATCAGGCTTATTGGTCTGAAGGAGGTCAGGGACACTGGCAATCCACCCTTAGGAAGGGGTTTGACAATATTCAACATCCAATCATTTGGAATGATATTACTTGACAAGGAGTTGTAGAAAATGACCAAAAGAAACTTGGATAATACATCAGCATGGTTTTTAAAGAAGATCATCGGTATCCCATCAACCAAGTCAAAGGTGGAGTTTTTGCATGAGCGGATGGTTGCTGCAATTGCCTCAGGGGTAAAGATATCAGCATCTCTTATGAACTGTTGGTGTTCAGTTTGGTAGGCAGTGCCATGATTTGACTGAACAGGATTAAGAAAAGCCACTACAGCCTTAGCAAAAGAGTCACTAATTTTGGAAGAGGAATTTTGTTTTGCATTCACAGGTCGTAGGTCCATGTCGTTTGCCAACACCAATTTTCTAGTTTTAGTTTTGGAGTGATGAAATGTCCAGAAGGTTTTGGTGCTGATAACATCATTTATTGCAAGGTGCCTCAAAAACTTTGTTTCTGTTGCCCGCAGTTCCCTTTGGTAGGCTCTTAAAGCAGATATGTAACTTGTCGTAAGCTGAGGCTTAGACAAGCTTCTCTGGAATAGACTACGAAGTCTGCAGTACTTTGAGCGAAGATTGCGATTAAACCAGGTAGGCACTGGTTCCCCATCTAAACGTGGATTATGTTTAATTGGAATATAGTGCTTGATTGCCAGAGCGCATAATTCCTTAAAGTCCTGCCACAGAAGATGGACATCGGCTACTGGTTCAATGTCACAAAAGGACCAGCTCAAAAACCTATCGACCGCTTCTTTGTCATACGAGCAAAAATTAGGTTGTTGCTGACATTGGGAGGACACTATGCTTGGCACAGCAGGAAGTTTAGCAGCCTCGACACTGAAACAGGCTGACACCATGAGATGATCACTCAGGCCTGGGATTGCCCTGATGGAATTTAGATTTAGCTTCGGGCAGTGGAACAACAGATCAATAGTGGACCCATCAAGACAATTAGGATCAGAACTAGCTGGCCTAGTAACAAAATCCACACACTGCTTAAGTGCAAAGGAATCCATGAATCTCAAAAGACCAGGGGGGAAAAGATCATGCTCTTCACTTTCGCTGAGAACATTGATGTTAAAATCCCCCAACATGAGTATGGGATGGGTATTATCCACCATACGAAGTGATAGAATAGCTGAGGCACACTCACTGCAGATGGCAGAAAAATTTTCAAGTGGCAAGCCAGGAGGGCGATATAAGAGTATGACAATGGTTGCCGGAATACTAAACTCAAGGGCCACAATCAAAAGCTCATACAATTTGCTGGTGAATAACAGTTTTGGTTTAAAATGAGACTTAATCCCCAACAAGACTCCACCTCCAAACCTGGAGCGATCGCGCCTGAAAATGACAAAACAAGATGGCAGAATATCCACTTCAACAAGGAGTCATCTAGCCAAGATTCTGTAACTGCAATTATATCAGGATTGAGTGGTTCGAAAATAGGACGTAAAGCATAACGCTTAGGTAACGACTTTCGAAGCATAACGATTTTCGATTCTCTTTTGCGTTGTTTCCGACTTTTTTGCGGTGAAGCAAGTGGTCTGTCCTGTGGAGCCAGTTGAGTGTGCTGAGACAGCCGAGAGTGTGCTGAGATTGTGAGACTGTGACACTTGAGCGCATCGGATTCCGGTCGGTGGTCCTTTTCGCTTCCCGATAAAGTAAACCTTTCAGGTGGTTAGGACGGAGAGGACCCGCGACAATTGGGAGACGGTGCATCTCGGGTGTTGCATGCGTGACCTAAATCTGCAGGACAGACGGCTGTTTTGTTGCAAGGGGGTCGGAAATGGCCGCAGTGGCAAATCTTGTTTTTTCATTCTGGCTTCTGTTATTTTTATTTTTTGCTTTCACCTCAAACCCCACATCCAGTTATTTTTCGTTGGGGCTTGGCGTCAAGCCACCCATACATCATAAAAAATCCAATTTTAGAAAATTTTCTCTGGCTCCTTCCCATGATTTTTCCGATATCGCCCTGAATGCTCATGGGTCAATTTCTCTTAGTAGACAGAATTGGATTTTTGGTCGTGGTGCTTTGTCCCTCGCCTTGGGCTCTTGTCTTTTCCAGCTTCTGCTGATTTGTTGTGGAGATGTTGAGCAGAATCCTGGGCCAACTCCCACCCGTATCCCAACTTCCAAACCAAAATCGGCAAATGCTGCTGCCGGCAATTCCAAAAAATCAAAAGCAAACCTTGCTTCCGATTCTGATGATTGGATCATGTGTGATCAGTGTTCACAATGGATACCTTTTGGATCGTCTGGATAGTCTGTGTCCATTCAGGATGCGGGTGCCCTGCCATATACTTGCAGATATTGCATCCTCACAGCTGAAGTGGCTTGTTTAAGGGCCGAAATTTGCAACCTTGTCCTCTACAGAGTTATCAGGTCTCCAGATGATTCCAAAGCCCTTCAGGATGACCTAGATTCCATAGTCAAATGGTGTGATGAGAATCAAATGAGTATCAATATCGCAAAGACATCTGTCATGTCATTTGCTTCATCTACACATCCTTCCATCTCAGATTATTTAATTGGTCCCTCTTGTAGCATTCCCATGCTGCATTCCAATCGTTAGTAGGTCCTCTTATGCATTTTAACAAATTATCCTTCTCTCTTTTCCACACAGGAGGGAAAAGGGTTGGGTCTGTTTGCCTACATCACCTACCATGGTGAAGCAATAGGGAGTTTCTTTGTAGCCACTTGAATCAGGAGAAATATCATTTCTGCGAGCCCTGCAGCATAGTTGATCAGAATTGTTTTTTGAACCATGATTTATGGAATCTTGAGTCCCTGAGATGGGGTTTGCTTGTCGCCAATTGAAGCCCATAATACGACAGCTTCTATTTCAAGCCTGAGAACTTTGGTGAGGATTTTGAGAGGGACTTCAGTGAGACTTGGTGTCATTCAGCTCGACATGACGATTGTTGGTCCGGATCTGGAAAGGAAGGTTGACCAAAATCTGGTGGATTTTTCTTGGTCCAGCTCATCTGCTTTTGTGTTTGGCAGGAAGCCTCACCCTAGTCAGCCACAGTGCAAACTATGAACTCCATCTGTGATATTTACCTACACCTCTTCAACCTTTTGCAATCGTCTTTTGTGCAATGTTTTATCTTGTTTTACTAAATTGTTCCATGCATTAAGTTTTAGTGTAGCCTTGTCAGTTCCACTCTTGCCATAGCATTATTTTCATCATTTTATCTTTAGTAGGCAGGTCCAATTCATTGCAAATTCTTTCCTTGGTTTTATCACCATTGTCGCAATTATTATTGTATTGATCTTATTTCTTTTCTTTTCACAATGAATTAAAAATAGGTGAATATTCACTGGAGCTGACTGTGATGCCTGCCTGAAGTTTGAAAGGCATATTAATAGGTTTGGATAGGTGTGATTTTCCACTGTCTGAAAGCATCATTAACTTTCATGATAACTCATATCGTCGATAAGGAGCTGATTTTGGGATGAACACATTCTTTGAACCGTAAAGAGGTTGGTGATCTCAACCATTTGGCAAGTGTACCTTGAGCTCTTGAAGGTCCAAAGGCTGTTTTCCTCCCCCTGTGGTCTCTCTTCCGTTACATGGCGCCCAACATGAAAAGTTGATGACCTAAGGACTTTCGGGAGCAGAGGGTACCTGTAAGTTGAGATCGCCTACCATTGTTTTAAATGTCTGGAAATTTGAGTGGATGTGTGTTGGTGGGTGACTCGCATTTAAATCGATTGGCTAGGATTTATGGTCTGAACAATCAATTTTGTTTCCCTGGTGTTGACATTTGTTCTTTGCACGATAAGCTTCAGTTCAGACAATCCAAATTGGTCAATTCCAATATCATTCTTTTGATTGGCACCAATTCCTTTCTGAAGGGTGTAGATCTACAGACCATAAAACTGCAAATCAGTTGTCTTGTACAGTGGTTATATCAAATTTGTAATTCAATCATTGTATGCACTGTGCCTGTCATACCTTTATTGTTTTCAAGTAGTCCGGCAGGATTGCACTTAATTGATGTCCAGTCAGTCAACGATCACATCAGATCACTAGCTGGTGATAAAGTAAAAATTTTGAACATCTTTTCATTATCATTCTACCATCGAAAAATTAGTTTCAATCTTTTTGAGAAAACGTTCACTGGTGGCAAAAGAGCTGGTCAAGTTGACCTCATTCACTTCAACAAGTTGGGGTTGTCAAAATTGCTGGACAAAATTTTGTGGGCTGTTCGTCAGAGTAAGGATTAAGTCCGTTTTTTCCTAAAAAATTTTTTTAACTTGACTGCATCACCGGTCATGGTGCTGCCAGTTGTTAGGAGTGGTGAAAGGGTTAGTTCTAGTGAGTTATCTTTTCAGGGAAGTGGAGACAGGAACTACGATCAATGGTAGGTGTCTTAGTCCCCAAGTCAAAAATGAAATCGTGTAGCCAGTGGTTTCAAAAAGCTTACTCTGTGACCATAGTCAATTCTCATTTGAAGAATCAAAATTTGGAAGCCTACTATCAGCATTTGTGGAAATATTGCATGCCATGTGATAATGTCAAAAGTCAAGGGAAGCCAAAGCAGGATTGTCAGAAGACAGATTTGATGATACAGGAAGAGAAAGTACCTAGGAAGCCAATATTGTTTTCACCCTGCAGGAAGCCAATCCTGTCACCATATAGGAAGCCGTTTGGAGGAGTTTTAGAAGCTGCCAAGGAGTTGCCAAATGGTGGAGTTTTGAAAGTTGGAGTAAATGAAGAGCATGTAGAAGCCAGTGAGGATGTGAAAATATGTGTGAATGACAATGATTGGAGAATCAGTCCAGGGTCCAACAATGCGGAAGCCAGACGAATTCAAAATAACAGTGATTTGGGAAGTCTAGGAGAGAAGTATGTGAATGATTACTTGGAAGCCGATAGAAATTCTCTTTCCAGAGCAAATGAATATGATGAACCAGAAATCAGGCAGATTCATTGTGATTTGAATTCAGATGATGGAGTTGGTGCGATTTGTGCTGCACTTGAGGAGCAGTTTGAAGCCACAGATGATGCAAAATCCCACGGTGAAGAAAAGGGTGATAGCAGTGAGGATATTGACCTAGAGGGTGATGAAATCTCAGGAAATGACCAAAACTGTTTGGAGGATAGGGTGGATGGTGATGGAATGGAAAGTGAACATTCTGCAGATGGTTCAGAGGTGATTAAGGATAAGCTTTTTTGCCACGATTGTGCTGTTCATAGGAACAATGAAAGTGAAGAAGTAGGTTGTAATGTTGCCAATGTTGGTATGAATGAAAACAATGTGGAGATGGAGGAGCATGTAAGCTGGGTGAATATTGAAAAGCAGCCAACAAGAGAATTGGCAAGTGGGAATTGGCTGGATCAGAAAATAAAGCCGTTGGAGAGTGGCGTGGAATTAAATCCGGTGTTTAGGAAGTATTGTGAGGCCAAGCCAGACAGGGAGATACCTTTGAAGTTGTTCAAATTTTTGAATTCTTTAAAGGCTTCATAGGTGTGATACTGGCCAGGTGTGATGTTCAGCGAATTTTTTTCACATTTTGGTATTCTCTTGGTTGTTTTTAGGTTGGGTTTTGTTTTAGATCTGGTTTGAACAGATCTCTTTTGGTGTACCATGGCGCAGGTTGGTGCCCAACCTATTACGTTTGTGAGGAGTCGCCATGGTGGAGATGGGGACCTGCTGAAGAGCCCAGACCTGGTTCTGGGTTTTGGTTGGTGTTTTCTCTGCAAAGCCGCTCGTCTATGAGTGGAAATTGTGACTTGCAGGGAGAATGCTGGCTACTGGTGCTGGTTTGGGTTTGAAGGCAGGTTGGAAGCTCATCTTCTGTTTTTTTTTCTGGTTGTTTGTATTTCTTTTGATCTTTTGTTTTGTTTTCGTTTGTGGTATGAAGAAAGAAAAAGTTTGATTTTTTTCTTCATCATGCACGGTGGTATTGTCAAGTTTGGGGGGGGGGGCATGTAGCATTCCCATGCTGCATTCCAATCGTTAGTAGGTCCTCTTATGCATTTTAACAAATTATCCTTCTCTCTTTTCCACACAGGAGGGAAAAGGGTTGGGTCTGTTTGCCTACATCACCTACCATGGTGAAGCAATAGGGAGTTTCTTTGTAGCCACTTGAATCAGGAGAAATATCATTTCTGCGAGCCCTGCAGCATAGTTGATCAGAATTGTTTTTTGAACCATGATTTATGGAATCTTGAGTCCCTGAGATGGGGTTTGCTTGTCGCCAATTGAAGCCCATAATACGACAGCTTCTATTTCAAGCCTGAGAACTTTGGTGAGGATTTTGAGAGGACTTCAGTGAGACTTGGTGTCATTCAGCTCGACATGACGATTGTTAGTCCGGATCTGGAAAGGAAGGTTGACCAAAATCTGGTGGATTCTTCTTGGTCAAGCTCATCTGCTTTTGTGTTTGGCAGGAAGCCTCACCCTAGTCAGCCACAGTGCAAACTATGAACTCCATCTGTGATATTTACCTACACCTCTTCAACCTTTTGCAATCGTCTTTTGTGCAATGTTTTATCTTGTTTTACTAAATTGTTCCATGCATTAAGTTTTAGTGTAGCCTTGTCAGTTCCACTCTTGCCATAGCATTATTTTCATCATTTTATCTTTAGTAGGCAGGTCCAATTCATTGCAAATTCTTTCCTTGGTTTATCACCATTGTCGCAATTATTATTGTATTGATCTTATTTCTTTTCTTTTCACAATGAATTAAAAATAGGTGAATATTCACTGGAGCTGACTGTGATGCCTGCCTGAAGTTTGAAAGGCATATTAATAGGTTTGGATAGGTGTGATTTTCCACTGTCTGAAAGCATCATTAACTTTCATGATAACTCATATCGTCGATAAGGAGCTGATTTTGGGATGAACACATTCTTTGAACCGTAAAGAGGTTGGTGATCTCAACCATTTGGCAAGTGTACCTTGAGCTCTTGAAGGTCCAAAGGCTGTTTTCCTCCCCCTGTGGTCTCTCTTCCGTTACACTCTGTGTTGTCTCGCCCAGACAATATCAAATACCTTGGCATTCATTTCAGTCCTGCCCTGAACTGGGGACCTCATATAAGTCAGATGGTAAAACGGGCATCAAATCAACTAAAATTTCTTATCCGACACTATTCCCACGCCTCCAGAACCTCAAAGCAGAGATGCTGGAGTTGCGCAGACCAAGGTCACCACAACCGCCACCACCACCCTACCCACTCGTAGCAGATGTCTCCATTCTTAAAGCGCAGGTGTTGGAGCTGAGCAAATCAAAATCACCACCTCCTTGCTCAATTGCTGTTGGCTTGCCTGCAGAGAGTTCAGCTGGAAGCACACCTGTCAGATCTGGTCCTGCCCTTAATATCCGTAAAAACAACTCTTTTTCTCCTCCTGCCCCTGGTCCATGCATGCAGGCTGAGCCTGCCCCTGCCACCTCTTCTGTCAGGAAAAGTGATAGGCCAAAGGACGTTGTCTTGTCAATTGGAAGCTCAATTTAAAATACCTGTACCCTTTTCTTGGCAAGGCAGTAGATGTGCAAGATTTACCAGGTGGAGGAAAGGTCTAAATATTCAAGGGGCATATCCATTTTTCAACAAAGCCCAAAAAGTATGGGCGATTGTAACCGCCTCCTGGTCAACTTAATCATCGGGGAAATTGACATATTCATGCATCCGTACCCAATGTTCTTTTGTCGGTCACGAGGTTGATAGGTGACTTCAATACAGCTACTTGTCTAGGTTCTCCAGGAATGAACTTCAGCATGAATATTTGCTCAATCCCCCCTAGGCCGCTTGATCCGTTCATAAACCAAAAAATTTCCAAGCTGAACGATGCATTGGCCTCCTTTAGCCATAATCTTGTCAATGTCAACTTTCTGGATCTTCGTCACATCCAATCATCTGCTATCTCCGAGGATGGCTTCCACTATTCTAAAATGGAGCTCAGAATGTAGCTGCCCAGCTACTCGCTCCATCAATTCTTTTTTAGGTCATTGACGATTCTGCCACCTTTAGTCCAACCTAATGACCCGAATGTTGACATTGACACCATCATATGCAGCAGTGGTGCTGATGGAAATGTGCCGGAGGGATCTACTTACCGCTTCGGCGCGAGAACCTCTGGCCCATTTCCTGATGAACCACCTGTTGAAGTTAACCAGATGGGGCCTAAGTCTCCTTCTCATAGAGTGAACATTATTCGGAATAGTATTTCTCCTCCTGATAGGCTCAGTATAAAATTCACCCTTTCATTTTGTTACTTTTTAATTCTCGTAGCCTCCTTCCTAAGCGTTATGCATTGCGGCCCATTCTCGATTCTATCGATGCTGATTGTGTGGCTGTCACAGAGACTTGGCTCGATGATTCATGCACGGAAAATGACATTCTTCCCCAAAAATATACAGTTTTTCGTAGAGATCGCTTGAGAACTGGTGGAGGGGTGCTCCTGGGAGTGAAACATTCCCTGCAGCCCAAGCTAGTTTACAGCAGTGAAGCACTTGAATTTATTGTAGTTTCTCTTGGATTTTCTTACCCTCCCGCCTATCTTTTGCTGCTGTATAGACCTCCCAGCGAGTCCATAAACTGCTTCACTGCAATTTATTTAGAGTTCCTGGCAGCAATCACTCCATGCCTGCAGTCACATCCACTTGGTTGTAGCTCGCCGATTTTTATCATGGGTGACTTCAACCTCAAGGTCCTCCCTTGTCCAGCAGACTGTGTTTATCCAGAGAGATTGCAACGCCTATGTGACAGGTTTTCTCTGAGTCAGGCTGTGAACATTGTCACTCGACCCACTGACATGCTTGAGCCGAATGTTGGAACAGCTATTGATCTTATTTTTCACTGTCCACAGTCAACAGCAATTCAATTAAATCCTTTATAGGCATGAGTGACCACTTTATGATAAGTGCCTGTTTCCAGGTTGATTGTTGTGCACTCCCCCTCTCCCTTCCCACCAAAGTGACCTTGGCCGCACATATCTTTTTGACAAATACGACAGGGATGCTGTCGATAGATTACTTGACTTTGCTCTGCTTGACTTCTGTAATCTTGACCCCATAGTTGACCAGCTCTGGACTGAATTCAAGACAGTTTGCACTTTGACCATTGATCACTTTATTCCTAGGCGGGATCCAATTAAAATTAGAAATCTGTCCTTCCCACCTTGGTTTAGCCAGTCTTCGCCAAAATACTTCAAAATGTTTGAACCTTTTTTCTTCCTGCTCCTCAAACCAGAATCTGTTCCCTCTTTATGCTGCTGCTTTAAAGGATTACCAAAACAATCTGAATTTCATTGAGGCACGTTTTGTTCAGAAGCTTGCAATCAATGATGTCATCACATCAAAGCAGTTTTGGAAGTTCCACAATAGCAAAACTTCCAGTCAAGGTCCCTCTGGTGCCAATGCTGGGTCGAGTAGCTGTTTTGCTTTGGCTCTGAAGAGCTATCTCAACCCAAAGATTCCTGCTGCCTCCACTGTCACCCACAACCGAGTTCAAGCTTTTCTCCGTGATGCTGATTTGATTTCCCTGGAAGCGGTGGTTAAAGCGATCAAAACATCAAAGAACTCCACTTTCAATGTCATTGATTCCATACCTATGGCATTCCTTAAAAACCACTGCGACAAACTAAAAACTTCCTTTTTTTGCTCTTCTCAGTATCCTTGGCCCAAAATGTAATCCCAACTGATTGGAAAATGAGTATCGTGATACCACTAGCTAAAGGTGGCCAGCCTCTTTCCACAACCTCCTTCCGACCAATAAGTCTTATCAGCTCTTCAGCTAAACTTATGGAAAAGATGGTAGCCGGCTATTTATATAGGTTGCTCGAGGGTCAAAAATTCTTCTCTCATCATCAGCACGGTTTCCGCAGCAAGTTCTCTTGCGAATCCCAACTGACCAGTTTTGTGCATGACGTCGCCACTGCTCTCAGAGAGTCCAGTCAGTCTGATGCAATTTTCATTGACCTGGTTAAGGCATTTGACAGTCTCAATTCCTATTCTTCTCTCAAAGCTATCTAGGCTGAGAATTCCTGAAAATCTTTTCCTGCGGCTCTCAAATTTTATCTCTGACAGGCAGTTCCAGGTTCTCGTTTGCAACGAGCTGTCAGAGGCCCACCCACTCACTAGTGGCATTCCTCAAGGCTCAGTGTGTGGCCCTCTCCTCTTTCTCATTTATATTAATGATATTGCAGATAATATCATCTCCAACATCAGGTTGTTTGCAGATGATATAGTCCTCTACAGAGTTATCAGGTCTCCAGATGATTCCAAAGCCCTTCAGGATGACCTTTGTCAAATGGTGTGATGAGAATCAAATGAGTATCAATATCGCAAAGACATCTGTCATGTCATTTGCTTCATCTGCATTTGCATTCATTTCAATCCTGCCCTGAACTGGGGACCTCATATAAGTCAGATGGTAAAACGGGCATCAAATCAACTAAAATTTCTTATCCGACACTATTCCCACGCCTCCAGAAAGGTAAAGGAAATACTCTACTTCTCATTGGTTCGCTCCATCTTGGAATATTCAACAACGACCTGGGATCCTCATCTTCAGTGCCACATTGATGCACTTGAAGCTGTCCAGCGCAGGGCAGTGAGGTTTGTTTCTGGGGACTTCTCCTTTCACTCCAGTGTGACATTGCTCAGGGAAGAGCTGGGCTGGGAATCCCTTGCTAAGAGGAGAAAGCTCAGGGGTGTTTCAATTTTTCGAAAATGTGTCCGTGGTGAGGGAGGATGGGCAGGATGCTGTTGCACCCTGGTCAAAAACACAGGGTCGACGAGGGCCAGTGACCTCGTTTCATTTATCCCACCTTCCCTTTCCAAAAATGTCTCTAGGTTTTCTTTCCTAAACAACTACGCGTTTCTCTGGAACAAACTTGGAATTTCTCATGACATGCTAAACCTATCAGAGGCCAGTTTTTTATCTGCCATAAAGCCAAAACTCAGTTTATCGCCCTAGTAGGTAGGTACTAGGTTGTAGGTAGGCCTAGGTAGGTATATAGGTTACTTGGATCATGCCCCCATTTCGTTTCCTTGGAGATATTATGCTAATTGTGCCTTTTCCTTCTTTTTTCCATGTTTTTCATGCACTAAAAATTGAGGTACCTACCGAAATTGATAAATTTGTGACCAAATTGATTACTTGTTGTTGTGTTATCTATTCAACCGAGCCTGCTCTCAAACTGTCACCATCTGGACTATGCCATGCTGGAATCTTCACGTCGCCTGACCTGGTTCGTGTTGTTCTTTTATTTTTATTTTTCTGGCCACATTTCTTGACAATACCCACCATGGGTTTCTAAAACTGTACCGCAATCTCTGCACCGATGGTTTGCACTTGAAACCATGTTTTCTTTTTACTGCCGATCGCGACGGCGTCTTATCTCAACACAAAAAGATACATGCTGCCTCGGTGAAAGAACACGACGACTTGATTGTTGTTGTGGTAATTGCCGAGGCAAAAAAATGATGCATGTCTGACCGGGGTTTACCACGTCCAATGGCTTTTACTGCCTGTGGCCCCCAACATAGTTAAAAAAAAAAAAAAATTAGGTACTTCAGGGGGCATCTGGAATTCGAAGTTCGTCGACAGGGGAGCTGGATTTCGTCGGGAAAAAAGCAATTCCTGTGGTTTTGGGTGGACGTTGGTTCGACAAAATTCAAAGTCAAAGTGAAGTCTTTCGTCGAGTCGCCATTTTGTCTATCTGTGATAATTGAACTTGTTTGCTGGAATCAATTGCTAGTCATAATTTTCGCCTGTGATATCATTCCACCGTCGCTTTGATATTTCTTCGGGTCATATAATGCGAAATTTCTTCGTCGAGAAAATATTTTTGAGACTGTGAAACTGTCATTCCGTCGATTGGGTGATACTTCTGTGCTGTGCACGCCGCTGGTCGAGTTCGGAGAACTGTTACGTGCTGACTGTTGCCGGAAACATATGTTGTCGTCGAGTTCTGACTGTTGCCGGAAACACAGTTGTCGATCTTCATCTGGAATGGAGCTGGTTTCGGTGCAATCTATAGACAATTAAAACCAGTCAAGTTAATCTACAATCTCCCTATTCTCTCCGCAACTTTTTGTTGCAACAATTGCTAGGTCAGACGCTATTCCT